>CAMXCT020001313.1:580000-697235 GCA_947184155.2 Cladocopium goreaui
CTGGGGACTCTTTGGGGCAAATCTTGAATCCGGATTTAAGATTCAAGATTCAAGATTTCTGGGGACTCTTTGGGGCAAATCTTGAATCCAGGATTCAAGATTCAAGATTCAAGATTTCTGGGGACTCTTTGGGGCAAATCTTGAATCCGGATTCAAGATTCAAGATTCAAGATTCCTGAGGACTCTTTCCAGCAAACCTTGAATCCAGGATTCAAGATTCAAGATTCCTGAGGACTCTTTCCAGCAAATCTTGAATCCAGGATTCAAGATTCAAGATTCAAGATTTCTGGGGACTCTTTGGGGCAAATCTTGAATCTTGAATCTTGAATCCTGGATTCAAGATTTGCTGGAAAGAGTCCTCAGGAATCTTGAATCTTGAATCCTGGATTCAAGATTTGCCCCAAAGAGTCCCCAGAAATCTTGAATCTTGAATCCTGGATTCAAGATTTGCTCCAAAGAGTCCCCAGAAATCTTGAATCTTGAATCCTGGATTCAAGATTTGCTGGAAAGAGTCCTCAGGAATCTTGAATCTTGAATCTTGAATCCAGGGGGTGGATTCAAGATTTGCTCCAAAGAGTCCCTAGAAATCTTGAATCTTGAATCTTGAATCCTGCCGAAAGAATGCATTCTGAATGCATTCTTTGCAAGATTCAAAATCCAAGATCCAAGTTTCCCACAAGACTTTTGATCAAAATCTTGGATTTCTATACATGGATACATGGATACATGGATGGATGGATGGATAGATAGATAGATAGATAGGTAGGTAGATAGGTAGATAGCATAGATTAGATTAGATTAGATTGGATTTGATTAGATTAGATTAGATTAGATTAGACAGATTAGATTAGATTAGACAGATTAGATAGATTAGATAGATTAGATAGATTAGATAGATTAGATGGATTAGATAGATTAGATAGATTAGATAGATTAGATAGATTAGATAGATTAGATTAGAATAGAATAGAATAGAATTAGAATAGAATAGAATAGAATGGATTAGATAGATAAGATAGGATAGGATAGGATAGCATAGCATAGCATAGGATAGGATAGGATAGGATAGGATTAGATTAGATTAGATAGATAGACAGATAGATAGAAGATTGATAGATTCATTGATTGATTAGAATAGATAGATTAGATTGGATTGGATTGGATTGGATTGGATTGGATTGGATGAGATTAGATTAGATTGGATTAGGTTAGATTAGATAGATTAGATTAGATAGATTAGATTAGATAGATTAGACTAGATAGATTAGATTAGATTAGATAGATTAGATTAGATTAGATTTAGGTTAGAGTGGATTAGATTAGATGATTAGATACAAGTTGATTAGATACAAGTAGATTAGATAGATTAGATAGATTAGACAGATTAGATAGATTAGATTAGATTAGATTAGATTAGATTTAGATTAGAGTAGATTAGATTAGATGATTAGATACAAGTTGATTAGATACAAGTAGATTAGATAGATTAGATAGATTAGATAGATTAGATAGATTAGATAGATTAGATAGATTAGATAGATTGGATAAATTAGATAAATTAGGTAAAGCTACTGTCCTGATGCAGTGTTGCAATAGGTGAGAAGATGAGAAGAAAGACAAGGCAGCCAAGGACATACCTAATACAAAAAATGTAGGTCTTGGGGGGGGGTAGCATATATATATGTATGTATGTATGTGTATGTATGTGTATGTATGTGTATGTATGTGTATGTATGTGTATGTATATGTATGTGTATGTATGTGTATGTATGTGTATGTATGTGTATGTATGTGTATGTCTGTGTATGTATGTGTATGTATGTGTATGTATGTGTATGTATGTGTATGTATGTGTATGTATGTGTATGTATGTGTATGTATGTGTATGTATGTGTATGTATGTGTATGTATGTGTATGTATGTGTATGTATGTGTATGTATGTGTATGTATGTGTATGTGTATGTGTATGTATGTGTATGTATGTGTATGTATGTGTATGTATGTATGTATGTATGTGTATGTATGTGTATGTATGTGTATGTATGTGTATGTATGTGTATGTATGTGTATGTATGTGTATGTATGTGTATGTATGTGTGTGTACGTATGTGTACGTATGTGTATGTATGTGTATGTATGTGTATGTATGTGTATGTATGTGTATGTATGTGTATGTATGTGTATGTATGTGTATGTATGTGTATGTATGTGTATGTATGTGTATGTATGTGTATGTATGTGTATGTATGTGTATGTATGTGGATGTATGTGTATGTATGTGTATGTATGTGTATGTATGTGTATGTATGTGTATGTATGTGTATGTATGTGTATGTATGTGTCTGTATGTGTATGTATGTGTATGTATGTGTATGTATGTGTATGTATGTGTATGTATGTGTATGTATGTGTATGTATGTGTATGTATGTATGTGTATGTATGTGTATGTATGTGTACGTATGTGTATGTATGTGTATGTATATGTATGTATGTGTATGTATGTGTATGTATGTGTATGTATGTGAATGTATGTGAATGCATATGTATGTGTATGCATGTGTGTTTATGTGTATGTATGTATGTGTATGTATGTATGTGTGTATGTGTATGTGTATGATTTATGTATATATATATATATGTATAAGCTCTATTTATAGACTTGTTCTCTGTCTGCAAAAGTTTGAGGGATTCGATGGGTCCCTGAGTCACTTCCTGGTCCTGTGAGTCATGGGTCATCATGGGTCATCATTGGTTCAATGGAAAGCAACCTCCAGGTGCTTGTCCAATCTTGAACGAGATGATGGACTTCTACCGCTTTCCTGGGGGCGACCAACTGCACAGCATTTCAATTCAGTTCATATATGACTGGTGGCCACGCTGATATGAATATTACATGTGAATCTGTGCGGAGAATACCAGAATCTGTCACCATCTTCACCCCAAGACTGACTAAAACCAAGAAATAACAGGCATATCAGTTATCACATGCAAATCTTCATGGTTTAGGGTAGAGCAGCATACATTCATTTGATGACCGTGCAGGATTGGAGCTGGGTGGTGCGTGCCCCAAAAGGCCAATACTACCCAGCTATTGAGCATAGAATGCAGAGGCTTCTTTGTGGGATTTGATTGATCAGTCTCGAAAACATCCTGTGCAAATGTTCCCTCATCAAGCCCGCATAAAGAACACTTCAGAGGCAATTCGCCACCAACATGAAGGAGATCAAGTAACACCCTTGTCGTGATAGCCCACTTGCTGTTGCTGCCTCCTTATACATCTTATACTGTCCTGGTAAACTTTTTCATGTATCTAATGTGGGCCCCCCAGTTCTAAGTTGGTTTATAAACCCCATTAACTGTAGTTTTAACATGTTATAACTATGATAAACCAATATAAACCATAGTTGTTGGATTTTCCTCGGGTTGTTCTCTTTGACTGGGCCGCCCACCTTTCTGGCCGTGCTTCTGTGGCCCTGACAGGTGATTGGAGTGGAGTGATTAATTCACCGCAACTCAGAAAACGATGAATTATTACTGAGATATGGGATGGGGATGGGGATGATGATGATGATGATGATAATGATGATGTGAGGCGATATGTGTTGGAAAAACATGAACACTGGAACATGTTGAAATTGAAACAGGTTGACAACTATTTTTCGGTGCCATTCCTGTGAACATTCCAGTCAAAATGTGCCGTGCCAAGTTTGAAAAACTGGACTTACAGCAGGGCGTCAGCTGGGCTGTCGCACATGTGACGCACTACTGGAGCTTCTGGAACGCGCCTTGTCCCAATGGGTCTCATCATGCGTCAAGACGGGGGTGCAAAGAGGACAAACAGAAACAAAACCTGTGATATTTCAATATACGTATTATATATATATGCATATATATATATATGTGTGTGTGTGTGTTTATTTATTTATTTACTAACAGAATAAATGCATCTGCACTTTGATTGTTACCTTAACTCAAGTCTACCAGCATTTGATAGGACACATCTCAACAACTTTTTGCATGATCTCGGCGAATGAAACATCAAAAGGAATCTGGCACCGTCATTTGCCCATAAGTATACAGCGGATGGCGACAAAGCCTCACCTCTTGGCCTTGATACCCAAAAGGGGTCCAAAAAAAGTCATGAAAACAACATTATTTTCCTTTCTATTTTGACATAGACAGACCATGCTTTACCTCTTTCCATCCTTGGGGCGTCTGCCTTGGAGAACTAGCACCGGGCCTTCAGCTGAGATGAACTCGAGCTCCTGGCTGAGCGCACCTGCAGCAACTTGGGGGCCTGGGGGCTTGGGGGCTGGGGAAAATTCCAACCTGACATGACACACCCGAAAACAGACAGACATGTATAGCCTGTATAGGCCATATCCCTGCTGTTGTTTCCGAATTGATCATGTGTTGATCATCTCTTTGGGAGGGCCAAAATCATGTCTGAACATGACCAGTGACATGCCTGCTTTTGAAAAATGCCACTGTTGACATGCTGCCAGGTGGGGCTGTCACACTTCTTGCCCACAACGCACCTACTTATGGGAGTAGTTGGAGATATCTAGAGGTTGGCTGTCGTATTCAATACAAAATCCACAAGTCCCCTCCATCTCTGTGACCCGCCTTGGAACTCCTAGCAGTGTCAGATCTCGGCGTGGTGTCCTGTTCGGGTGCTTAAACTCAACGGATTACAATGGTACTCCACGCAAATGCTCTGCTGGCGCCTGTTTTCGGATGTCTGCATTGGCAAGGACTTGGGACACTGCCGTCGAATCAATGTTGTGGCCGGAAGAGCTGCGAGGGCCGCCAGGCTGCCCCTGTCGTGGCTGGATGTGGCGGGAAGTCATCCTGTGTTTCCTTCATGTTCCTTCAACTAATTGCCGCTATCCGTGAAGTATGGTGTTTGCTGGTGTGCTGTGGCTTTCCTATGGTTATCAGACAGACAGACAGACAGACAGCCAGGCAGGCAGACAGACACAGACAGACAGACCGACGGGCAGGCAGCCACGCAGACGGAGGGGGAGGGAGGGAGAGAGAGAGAGAGAGAGAGAAAGTGCACGGCACGTGGCACCAGATAGATGGCATGACGCTAGGTGCATGATTCCCTGAAAGATAATGAATCCAAACAACACAAAAAGATCTGCCACTGGATGCCACTGGTTAGATACTCTACTTGCGATACTATAAGATGTCTTGAGATGTCTTGAGGTGCCTTGAGATGCCTTGAGATGTCCTTAGTGCCTGCAGGAATTGCCTCGTACTGCAGGCAGTAGCCAGTACGCTATGCGTTGCTCAAATATCATATATGAGCACATATCAGCACTCTTTGTATGCCAACTAGTTTGCATATTGCATGGCTTTGCGTTCTCCAGTTCTGAATAGGTCCTTTTTTGGGGGGCGAGTTTCAGCCCAAAGCACAATGAACAAACATCACTTAAAACGATGCCATTTCCATAGCGTTCCCATCCCGCACCTGGGGTCCGCCACTCCTCCGCGCCTGGGTCCCCTGGGTCCCCTGGGTGCACGGGCACAACATGGACATCCCTGGTATATCTCTGGTATATCCCTGGTAGTCGGTGATTTCAAGGCTTCCGATGCTTCTGGTACCACAGTCGCACTTCGACTGAGGCTTCGGCCTGTTTTGGGGACTCATCTGAAGCCTCTCAGATATGGCAGTGTGTATTCTGATGGGTTTTGCCTTGGGAGTTTAGGACTTAGGTATGTAGAACATCAAGTGCAGGAAACAACTCCAAATTCCTTCCTGTCCCTTCCAATCGGAACGGATCTGTTCCTTTTACTGCCCAAACAATTGCACAATATACTGAGTAGGCTGGTAGTGAATATAGAATGTCAAGGACCTTTCTGAAAACTTTTCAGTGAATCTCAAAAACCACCACTCCTTTCTTACATTTGTTTATCTTACTTAGATTCACGTCTAAGGAACGCGAGGGTTCCCCAAAGAGCCAACTCCTTTCTACACTTAAGTTTAAATCCAAGACCCAAACAATTTTTCAAGGGATAGCCCGTGAACCACCCAGATATTGAATACATTTGAATACTAGAATATACTGAAATGGTTTGGCTGTTGGTGAATAATGTCAATCACCGTCCTGAGAACTTCTTTGTGTTTCAAACAGAACCACTCCCTTCCCTCTGTTTTTAATCTTACTTAGCGCCATTTCAAGAGAATGCCAAGGTGTCCAAAGAAGAAGAGGAAGAAACAACGGAAGAAACAACGGAAGAAATGAAAGAATCAAAAAGGTCAAAAGAATCAAAAGAAAGAAAAAAAAGAAAAGAAAGAGAAGAAAGAGAAGAAAGAGAAGAAAAAAAAGAAAGAAATGAAAGAAAAGAAAAAAATAAGAAAACAGAGAAAGAACAGAAAGAAAAGAAAAGAGAGAGGAAATACGGGGAAATGAATCATGTTACCAAATTCTGTCGCTCGAAGATCCTCTCTTTCATGCCCCATGAGCTCAACAAAGCAAAGTAAATTGGAAGCAGATTCAAATGACCTAAAACCTTTACTTAAATTATCGTAGATTCAGTACATGATTCCTTTTTACCTGGCGAGACATCTTCAAGACTTTACATTATTTTTTGGGGGGCCTGCGCCAATCAATTACCAACGTTGGGCGATGCTGAAAAATGCGTCCCTCGCAGTAGGCCATGAATACACATCGGTTTACCACTTTCAAATGAGGCTGAACTGCCTCCAATCATTCACTCCATTTTTCCACACCTGCCAGGTGAGGGTTGTTAGATTTTATCAGAGTTGTTCTTCTCCTTCTTCTTCTCCTCTTCCTCCTCCTCCTTCTCCTCCACCACCTCTGCCTCCACTTCCATGTTCACTTCCGCCTTGCCAACTCTTCGCCAAGCTCTTCGCCAACTTCTGCACGCAGTGGGCGCTGTTGGACCTCAACTGCAAGGGTCTGAGCGCACTGGGCACCGCTGGACCTCACCTGGGACCTTCCGAGCTCAGTGGGCACCGCTGGACCTCAACCTGGGACCGTCCGAGCTCAGTGAGCACCGCTGGACCTCAACCTGGGACCCTCCGAGCTCAGTGGGCACCGCTGGACCTCAACCTGGGACCCTCCGAGCTCAGTGAGCACCGCTGGACCTCAACGGCCAGATAGAATGCCAGAAGATATGTCAGATAGAACGCCAGAATGTCAGAAAGAATGCCAGAAGATATGCCAGATAAAGTGCCAGATACAATGCCAGAAGGTATGCCAGATAGAATGCCAGAAGGTATGCCAGATAGAATGTCAGATAGAATGCCAGAAGGTATGCCAGATAAAGTGCCAGAATGTTTGCCAGCTAGAACGCCAGAAGATTTGCCAGATAGAATGCCATATAGAATGTCAGAAGATATGCCAGAAGATATGCCAGATAGAGTGCCAGAAGATAGGCCAGATAGAATGCCAGAAGATATGCCAGGATATGCCAGGTAGAAGAATGCCAGAAGATAGGCCAGATAGCTTGCCAGAAGATATGCCAAATAAAATGCCAGAAGATATGCCAGATAGAATGCCAGAAGGTATGCCAGATAGAATGTCAGATAGAATGCCAGAAGGTAGGCCAGATAAAGTGCCAGAATGTTTGCCAGAACATACGCCAAAAGATTTGCCAGATAGAATGCCAGGTAGAATGTCAGAAGATATGCCAGAAGATATGCCAGATAGAGTGCCAGAAGATATGCCAGAACATATGCCAGAAGATATGCCAGGTAGAATGCCAGAAGATAGGCCAGATAGAATGCCAGAAGATATGCCAGATAAAATGCCAGAAGATATGTCAGATAGAATGCCAGAAGATTTTCCAGTAACAAAACGTATACAGTAGATGTCATGGTGGGGATATATAACTCGAAGTAAAGTAATTTTTTGCAAGAGTCGTGGCGCTACTTTGGAAGACTTTTTGGTCCCACTAGGTCTTCCATCCTCTGACGATTTTTGCACACGGTCTCGTCAGTCCATCTCACATCACCTCAACCTGTACCCATGCGATTTCATAGGGCGCCTGCTTCAGCAGCTCGCTTGCTGACATGCGGTGCTCACGCGGGAAGGCCTGTGCCGGCTGATCGCATCTTGCGGGAATTTGATGGTAATCAAAAACACTGGTATCAAAATAAAATACCGCAGAGTATATCCAGTGATGCCACCACTGCCGTGTTGAAAAATAAACATTCCCAAGACACGGCCAATCGTATCTTCACGAATTCAGAAGGTAGTTCGCTATGTTCAAAGTACGTTCAAGAGTATGTTCTACAGTCTCTTTGGGCAAATTCAAAATTCATTGTCTGTGGTGTGGTCTGGATTCGATTATGCACGTGCCTTGCCTTCGGGCTGAGTCTGACTGACATTGTCCCAGTGCTATTTGAGGCTGTCCCGTCTGCCTGAACAAGGTCAAACACGGTATGGACCATCAAATGAAGGCATTGCAGAAGAGCTAAACGCAAAAGATCCAGTTCAGAGTTTCTGCCTTGGTGCTCTTTATGTCGCCAAGTACTTGTGCACAGCGCTGTTTTGTTTTGGTATTCCTAGTTGTTGGGCTCAAACTTAGAGAATCCACATATCCCAATAACCCAGGATAATGCCTTGATCAAATAGAGAGAGAGAGAGATGTTCGTGTACGTGTGTTTATATATCTTACATTTACACCTGCGTATGTCTATATACATATATATATATACATATATATATACATATATATATATATATATGTGCGTGTGTGCGTGCGTGTATGTATATATGTAATTATGACATGATGTAATTAGGTAATTATGTGTGTGCGTGTGTGCATGTTGAATATATGTATAACATATATATATATATATACGTGCAATTTATACACACGTATACACACACGCACACAGCAATCAAAAAAAACATGGGAGGTTCTACTCCTTTCAGCAAACACAGTTCTTCAGCCCATTCAGTGTGCCTCTGACATCCCGCTGCGCGGAGAAAGCTGGCCAAGGAAGTCGGACAGGTTGGAGGTGCTCGAAACACCATCCTGATCCTGTCGGGCCGAGGCCCGTGAGGCTGGGGGATGGGTCCAAATGTGTCTCTGTCGCAGGTGTTTGGGGCACATTCTCTTCGTAGTGACCTGTCTCTAGGAAGCATATTGGAGGCGTTGCATAGACAGAGGAGCAGTCTTAGACAGCCGAATGCACAACCGGCTCAAGAGCATTCTTGCATGTCAACACTGCTCTATCCCCTATCCTCGTTACAAGCTTGGCTTGTCTACTAGGGAAAAAACAGATTACAATGGGTAAAACGATTCAGTTTAAAAATGAAAAAACATCAGACACTCCGGACTGAGTGTCAGAACAAAGCTCCCCTGAACGACGAATACATCAAGGCACACCAGCGCCACACAAGCCCGGCAGTCATGAATATTGGATCCACTGTAATGCAGCCCCAATATTTTTTCAATACATGGAGTTATCAGACTCCCCCCATGTAGTGATGTCAACCATCTGTGATTTCCACCTCCAGAGCTGACTGGCTATGCACCAGTTTCGGTGTGCAAGGGCCTGGCGAATGGTTTCTCTTTGGCTTCTTATCCTGAAGATGTTCTACAAATAATTATATGGCTCTGTCTGAAAATGGTGGGGTACCCATAGATGGATATGGAATATATACTTATATATATATATATACAGAATGTTGCAGTTTTGAGTGCTGATTCACCAGGGGATTTGGGGGTACCAGGGTGCCCTATTTTCAGACAAAACCATATATACATATCATTCCAAATCCACACCCACAGCACATCACTCTTTTGGAAGTATTATATAAGTGGTTGGAATCCACCATTACTTGTTACCGATTGTCGGACCATGTCTCCAAGTTTTGGGTCTATTCAACTGAGACGATGGACAATGGATTGAGACAGGGGTGCACATGCAGCATCCCTTCACTGTCAGAAAATCCAGAAGCACTTTGGAATTCGAACATCCATCGCATGTCTTCGAATAGGAATGGATGGGAAACATCGGCACTTAAGAGGATGAAAATCACCTTTGGGGGTTCCTACAGCC
The DNA here is from genome assembly GCA_947184155.2 of Cladocopium goreaui. NCBI lineage: Eukaryota > Dinophyceae > Suessiales > Symbiodiniaceae > Cladocopium > Cladocopium goreaui. The sequence goes on from CAMXCT020001313.1 coordinate 590,048, forward strand.
ATGGGTTAAGGCAATCCCACCAACTCCCACAGCCTACTGTGCTGCCGGAAATGCTCCGATAGCGCAAGCCCCTCAGCACATGGGCGATCCAAACAACAACAACAACAACAACAACAACAACAACAACAACAAACAACAACAACAACAACAGCAACAACAACAACAACAACAACAACAACACCAGCAGCAGCAGCAACAACAACAACAGCAACAGCAACAACAACAACAACACCAGCAGCAGCAACAACAACAACAACAAAAACAACAACAACTGCGATTTGAAATCCATGTTTTTTACACGTAAACGAGATGTGTTTACATGCAAAAAAAAACATTGTTTATATGTTGTTTACATGTTGTTTACATGTTGTTTACATGTTGTTTACATGTTGCTTACATGTTGTTTACATGTTGTTTACATGTTGTGTACATGTTTTTTTACATATATCATGTTGATTACATGTTGTTTACATGTTGCGTACATGTTGTTTACATGTTACTTACATGTTGTTTGCATGTTGTTTACATGTTGTTTACATGTTGTTTACATGTTGTTTACATCTTGCTTACATGTTGCTTACATGTTGTTTACATGTTGCTTACATAATGTGTACATGCTGTTTACATGTTGTTTACATGTTGTTTACATGTTGTTTACATTGTTTACATGTTGTTTACATGTTGTTTACATGTTGTGTACATGTTGTTTGCATGTTGCTTACATGTTGTTTACATGTTGACTACATGTTGACTACATGTTGGCTACATGTTGTTTACATGTTGTTTACATGTTGTTTACATGATGTTTTCATGTTGACTACATGTTGGCTACATGTTGACTACATGTTGTTGGCATGTTGTTTACATGTTGTTTACATGTTGTTTACATGATTTACATGTTGTTTACATGTTGTTTACATGTTGTTTCAATGTTATTTACATGTTGCTTACAAGTTGCTTACATGTTGTTTACATGTTGTTTACATGTTGTTTACATGTTGGCTACATGTTGTTTACATGTTGACGACATGTTGTTTACATGTTGTTGACATGTTGTGTACATGGTTTTTACATATTTCATGTTGATTACATGTTGTTTACATGTTGTTTGCATGTTGTTTACATGTTGTTTACATGTTGTTTTACATGTTGTTTACATGTTAATTACATGTTGTTTTACATGTTGTTTACATGTTTTTTACATGTTGTTTTGTTGTTTGCATGTTGGTTACATGTTGACTACATGTTGTTTACATGTTGCTTACATGTTGTTTACATGTTGATTGCATGTTGTTTACATGTTGTTTACATGTTTTTTCATGTTGTTCACATGTTGACTACATGTTGTTCACATGTTGTTTACATGTTGGCTACATGTTGTTTACATGTTGACTACATGTTGTTTACATGTTGTTTACATGTTGTGTACATGTTTTTTTACATTTTTCATGTTGTTTACATGTTGTTTACATGTTGTTTACATGTTGTTTACATGTTGTTTACATGTTGTTTACATGTTGTCTACATGTTGTTTACATGTTGTTTACATGTTGTTTACATGTTGTTTACATGTATATAAAAACATCTGGATGGCTTGGCTGCACCAAAATCCACTGTCCCAATCTGCCGAGACGATCCCGGCGATCCCATAAAGAAATCGCTGGGCATCCCAACCCCAAGTCGTCCCCTGCGACGCTAAGCTGGGAAGACCCAAACATATTCACTATATGATTTCACTATCATTCACTGCTTTTCCGTGCCGCTTGCTGCAACTGCCCTACTTGATTCACTGCAGAAAAGGCCACAACGTCTCCATGGCACAGCGTCAACACGCAAAAGTCACATCAGGCAGGGAAAAGACACATCAGGGACAGAAAAAGACCACCTCCACGGCATGTTTTAGCTGTAATGTTACTTACACATAGCCGAAGCTTTGCGCACAGTGATGGTTTTGAAGAACACAAGTCAAAGTACAAGGATTATTGGGAGCAAATCCTAATGGCATGGCTATGTTATGCTACGTATGTTTTATCGGTGTCCTCTTTCCCGTGGCCAAACCTAACCCTATTGGTAAAGCCTCATTTTCTCATAGATCAATTCTGATTGGTTATATAATAATTGCAGAAATCCTATTGGCAAGGCTATGATGTACCCGTATCCTATTTCCCATGGCCAAATCATGCCAAATCTAAACTGTATTGAGTATTGGTACAGCCTCAATACTCTTGCAATGAAACAGTACGAGTAGTTTCATACCCCTTGCCACCCTAAGATCATCAGATGTGTTCGTTTTCCTCCGCATTTTCCCATTCGGGGATGATGCATCCAGCCCCTTTTTCAGGGCCAAGCCTATGAGTGATGGCCTCCGGCAGTCAGTGGAGCTGGAGCTCATTACAGAAAGGCTAGCCAACTCTTTAGAAGTCATGACTTCATATTCACAACCTTCATGCAGCAAAATTAACACACGGACCCCTTAATTCACTGATCCAAATGCTATTCATCCATATTAATCCGATTCATACTCTTGTCATTACCCAGATTAAGACGTGAAGCGGAAGAAGGTCATTGCTTCACCACGTGTCAACGTTGTCAACGGGATAGGAATGACAAGTTGGTCAGGGACGCATTTCAACTATCTTCAACTCTTATTTTTTTGTTTCCAGGCAAATTCATCAGTGCCTTGCGCTGAGAGGTCGGAGCGCTGCAGCGGACAAATACGCCTGGCTTTCGCAGTCACAATCACCACATGTCACATGTCAACAGTGGGCCGCTGGTTGTCGTGACCGCGCCTGGGGCTGGGTTGCACTCTTCAAGCGCTCATCCTTGGCGGCTTGACCCGGATCACCATGACACCACAAAGATGCCCCCGATACACTCATGAAGCCGTTAGGCATCCACCATGTACATCATATGAATCATATCTTAATCGTTTCAGGTGCATTTCTCATGATTTCTCCTTTTTTGGGTGGGAGTCCATGGCCCTGCTCGCTTCCAAGGGGCGCGGTGGACCTCAGTGGCCAACATGTCCCGTGCTATTGGACCACGCTCCAACGATGGATATGTTGTATTTCAAACGTGTCACGAACAGGATTGGAGGAAACAATCACCCGAGCAGAACAGGATGTGATCTAGGATGTCCAAATAACTTGTGGAATTGTAGTAGGTACATGGTGCGTCCGGCACACCGGTGGTTTTCCCTTCAAACATATGTATTGCGAATCCTTGCGCAAGCACAACCCAAGCCAAGACACCTCAAACCTAGAACTCAGTTTGGTCTTCTAAGGTGGATAGCACGCACAAAATGACATGCAAGGGGTCAACTTCTCAAGTTGGTTCATGGTCTAGTGAGTCTAGTGGTGACCCAGTATTGGCAGAATCAATCAGAAACAATTGCAACAGAGCAGGATGGCAAGATTTTAACATATTTCAACCAACGCTTTCAGTGAAGCCATGACACCGTCCAGTCGTCTTCACGAGTCTCGTTGGCAGGCTCAGTGGCAGCTGTGCAGCAAGTCCTCGAGCTGTGGACAACTGCAAAGCAAGAAAGGTCAAAAACCGCACGAGATAGAATAAATAAGCAATAAATAGAATCAAATAGATAGGTACATAGATAGATACATATAATTATAGATACATAGATAGATGCATAGTATGATACATGGATAGATACATAGATATGGATATTCAAATATAAATATTACATATATATGTGTGTGTGTGCGTATGCATATAGACGCATCACGCAAGAATGCATGTAGGCATATATGCATGAATGCATGTATGCATGTATGCTTGCATGCATGTATATATGCACGTATGCCTGCATCTGCGCACGCGTGCCTGTATATGTAAATGTATGATCATGGATTCATGTATGCATATATGTAGCCATGTATGCATGAATGTTTGTATGCATGTGTGCGTGTATGCATATACTATACTATACTATACATACTATACTATACCATACTATACTATACTATACTAAATTACGCTATACTGTCTATATTATACTATACTAATACTATACTATAGTGCAGTATAGTATGGTATGGTATAGCATAGCATAGCCCTGCATTGTAGATTGGATTTGTATTGTATTGTATGTTATGTATGTAGGTGTGTATGTATGTAACGCAATGCAATGCAATGCAATGGAATGCAATGCAACGCAATGAAAAGAAATGAAATGAAATGAAATGAAGCGTATTTTTTTTACGTATGTACGTACGTACGTAGTGTTTGTGTATGTGTGTGCGTGTATGTATGCATGCATGCACTTATGCATACATTCACGCATGGATGTATGAATGTATGTATGTATGCATGTATGCATTTACGTAGGCATTGATGCATGTGTGCTTGCATGGATGGCCATGTGTGGATGGATGCATGGGTGTAAAAAAAAATTAATGCAACCCAATTTGATGTAATAAATGTAAGATAGTGTCTAGCAATGTAACGCACTGCAATGCAATGCCATGCAATTGAATGGAATGGCGTGTAATGTATGTTATAGAGTTGTAGATGTCACACATGTTATACGGGTGCATGTAATTTTATATATATGTACATGCAAATATATATATATATATTATATATATGTGTGTGTGTTTATTTATATATATATATATATATGTGTGTGTTTATTTATATATATGCTGTGTGATGTATATGCCAATGCCCTACAAGTCTTTATAATTTATGTTTGTTAATGTCAACCCCAGATTAGTAAACCATGATAATGTTATAATTAAAACGGTATCGTACCCAATTAAACAGCCTAGGGGTCTATTAATCCGAGATTGCCATTATATGACCTTTACATGCACACATATCCGCATATATCCAGATATATTCTATCAAGTATATCCGTGAGTGTTGGTCAGGCTGATATTTATTTCCTTTCGGCAAGGGATAGTACAAGGTCAGTTATCAATTACATTATTTCGTTCATGATTCACAAGCCTGAGAGTGAATTTCCAAAGTATATCATCGAACCCAGCTTTGCAGCCCAACAGCTGATTCTGGGGTTCGAGGGTTGAGTTCCGTCTTTAGGGTTCCGGAAACAAACGATGCACCATTCCCAGACCCAGAGAGTGTTTTACCCAACGGTCACTCGAGATTTGAATCCCAGAGCTGGGATACAACATGATACAACACCATCAAAAAGCATCAAAAAGGGATGCTATGAAGATTTATTACTGGCGTTCTCCATGTGAACAACCGACCCCTGGAAAGAAATTCACAGCAACAGCACACTGGAGCCAAGTCGCCATGTCCAGTTCGCAGCAAATAATTTCATTGGCCGTTGGCCAATGTCGCAGCTCGGCAGCTGCACCGGGCTGCAAATTCTAAGCAGAAAACAATTTTTTGGGCGAGCCCAACAATATCAACAATGGAAAGCTTAGCTAAATTGCAGTTGCTGACTGTCTGCGTCTGAGCACTAGCCATGAAGCTGGGAGTGGAATGAGGCCCGAACACAAGGAACTAAATTCTGCAGACGTATCAAAACTCATGAAATCAAATGAACCGGCCAGGCCCGTTGCGGGGGTCAATGACCCAGCTGGCCACGCTGGCCACACTGGACTCTCGCCCGGAATTCCTGTTTGAGCCAAGGCAGCAGTGTATCTACTCTAGCCTGCCACATGTGGGTTAGATAGCCCTGTCATCATTTTCCTCCAGTTGAAGCAAGTGATTGGAAAAGCCGCCCCTGGCACTCCCTCCAGAACCCAGAAACACAAGTCCCAATTTTTCCTCAGTGCACTTGCAAGTCAATTTTTTAGCTCCCAATTGTGAAGCTGGTACCAGCAAAACGTACTGGTGTGGCATTATTTTTCTACGAGAAGCCATTGACAAGCCTTCGACCCCTCATCCGATCCTCGTCCGATCCTCTGAGCTTCCCTGGCAGACAAAAGGCGCCGTGAAATGGCCTCGCTCTCAGCTGCCTCATGCGGTGCCACCACGTCGATGCTTCAAGAATGTCATGTCATGACATGTCATGACATTATAGTACACATGCTAGATAACGCCGGCATCTTGAAACACAAGTACCTTTAACTTGACTGACCACGGCACCCTGGATCCAACTGGCAGATCGGCTCCAAGGTTGTGTGGTTGGTAGGATGTTTGCTTGGTGGATCATAGATATAGAATATAGACAGATCGACTCCAAGCTGCCGACATTGTCCAAGCAATGGGCCATGATGTGACCTCCGGCACTCTGTTGAAGGGCCATATATCATATACGCCAATCTATGCCCGGGATTAACATTGGCTGCACCGGATACTCGGATCTTTAAGACCAACCGTCCCCCACCACCTATCATTGAGCATGTCATCTGGAAGTGGAACACCAAACCACGCAGGCTGAAATCACCTTCCACATCCAACTGCTCCCTGCGTGCCAAAGTGCCGATGCAAGCCCGGCAGCTATTCGCCTGCAATCATGGAGGCTTCCCCATGGCAACATCACTTTGGAAGAATACTTGGTCTTGCTATGTCTTGCCTACTTGTAGCTTCCATGCTTGGTAGATGGATATGAGTACTTGGTTTGGTTGGGGAAGACTTGGGTAGCAAAGGGCCCACACGTTCAGAAACTTCACCTGGCTTTCAGAAACAAAACCTGTCAGTGCCGTTCGAGGACGTGAAGGATGGGTGGGACATTCAACCAGCATTTCAAACATTTCAAACCCCATCAAACCTCCATTGCAAGAGGGTGCAATGCTCAGGGTTGCTACTCGTTTGGGGTCACCGGCGTCAAGAGGACATTTTAAGGGGAAAGTGGGAAAAAAGCTGACGAACCTACCAGTGCTCACACTTGCGCACGAACAAAAGCAGCCCGTTAAGGCAGCCAGTGCCCAGCGCCAAGCGAAGCCCGTCGGCAGTTTCAATGAGAATTGCTGCATTTTTGCCTCTGCTCACTGTCCTTTACAGGACATCGGTACGCATTATGTATGTATATGTATTTATATATGTATATATATGTGTGTGTGTATACATATCTCTCTCTCTCTGTCTCTCTCTCTCTCTCTCTCTCTCCCTCCCTCCATCGAAATCAGGTATGATGTATATAGTTAACAATATCTTAATGTTTATATTCATATATAAATACTGTACAGTAGATCCTACTGCGCAGTAGATCTTTCCATATGCATGTGGCATTATATAGTTTCCAATCTTTCTCATCAATTCCCTTTTTTGTCTCTTTTCAACGCGCAGTTTGGCAATGGCACTGGCCTTGCGAGGCAGGGTCACCAGGGCACACCCACAATGGCAAAGGTCCAACACATCCCGACAAGTTTCGAAAGCTTTTAAGGGGTCCTGGCTTGAAACGCCACTTTGTGGGCCCAGCTTCCTGGTTTTTGTCCATCGGTGTCATGATTTGGGGGTCCGTACTGCCAAATGTCAGGCGAGATAGCCCATTTTCTCGAGAAACGCGCTTCGTCTCTCGCATCAGAAGGAAAATAGCAGATTGGGAGATCACATGGAAAGGAAACGGAAGTTCCATGACTATTTCCAAAGACAGGATCTTCTGAGCAACCTTGGTGCTCAAAATATCCAGGATGTCTTGGATCTAATTAAGTTTTAGTCAACTTAGTCTAGTTGCAACAGTATGAAGAGTCTGGAAGCCTGATGATCACCCTCTCAAATGATCTCCTGAGACTTCTTGATTGGAACAGTGTCAGCTGTTATCAACTGCACTTCGCCAATCATCATTCCTATTGTACTGTTCGCCACCCTTGGGGTAGCGCTTGCACAAAAGTGAAACTGACCGTTTCCAACAGGCATGGCCTGGGCAACACGGGTGTACATCGGCATCTTTACGCTGCGCCATGCTGCACCGTTGGTGAGCCAAGACGCATGGATTTCTCTTTTTACATCTCTTCACCAGTATGTTTTGCGTCATTTTCTACGGCAAAGCACTTGACATCACTTGACGATAGGGGGAGCACCAACAATTTGCTCTGTGCATAAACAGCCGTTTACGCCCTGATTTGTGCGCGCTCCTTTCAATCCACATGTTGGGAATGTCACCCCTGCTTATCGGCTGGCTCTCACACCCAAAGACAAGCCCAAGGAAGATTTGCCAAGGCCAGTGCACAAGAAGCATTCAAATATATATATATATATATGCGTGTGTGTATTTATTTATATATGCATGTATACCGAATTATATATATATAATTATATATATTACGTACGTGCGTGCGTGTGTATATATATACACACAGTTACACACAAGTTATCTCTGACATCAATCGATTACTGGGTCTTGCTAGGCAATGATGGACCTCGCGCACTCTCAGCAGAAAGGACTATATATACAGGAAAGTAACAATACCTTTTTGGGATTTGTTTGGAAGAGTTCCAGCTTTACAGAACATCCCCGACCGCCTTCATTCCTACAACAAAAAATAGAGATGACGCGGATTCAACAGGTCTGTGCCAACCCAAAGCTGTTGAATAAAACTTCTGCTTGGTGGCTACAATCTGCCTAATAACCTAATGAGCCTATAGTGGATTTCCATGATGGGGTATCCCTCAACCAACGCCGGGCTGGCAAGAATGCACTGAAGCCAAGGTAAGGAATCTCCCAGCATCATTTTGTCATATTTTGTCTAACATTCATGTATGCTCGCAATGTTCGTCGTTGATTTGTTGATGGTTCAGCAAGATCCACACATTCAAAATCTCATGCTGCGGCAGCTTCACCATACAGCATCGCCTTTGGTGGCCACCGATGGCCGATTCTGGTTCGCATGTGTTCGTGGTACAAGAGGCTATGGCCCCATCCTTCCAGCTGCCAGCCTTTGACATCTTTGTCATTGCGAGGCCCAGAATGATCAGAATGGGGCGTGGAACCTGATTTGCCTGCTTTTTGCGTCATCTTCAATACCAAGTGCTGCCATGCGATGATGTTCCAAGGTAACTGAGATAGCGATACTTTTGCAACAGAGTTCAGGTGCCAAAGGGAAGATAATGAAGGAGGGTGATGAAGTGATTGCAAACATTGTCTACCTGGTGGAAAGGTGTACAGCATGTCACCATCAGCGACAAATGCATATGCACGCGTTATTATTTACTGCGCCAACTTTCAACAGATTCATAGATTCCAATAATAGCCAGAACAGTTGCAACACGCAAGCATGCAGCGTTTCTCTGGCTAATCGCTTCCCCCTAACAAGAAGGGCCCCCCAAGTACCACGAATGGAAGCAGATCGACCCAATTCGGATTTGATATTTGATTGTTTTGGATTGTGGCCCCTTACACCGCATAGGCCCCAAAATACAATTTGTTTTCCATGGACGTGAAGGATGCCGACAAGACATTCTACAGTGCATCCTACCTGCGGTGGGCGCAATGAACCAATGCTGGCAATTACAAGGATGGAGCTGGGCCCGACTCTCATGGGACAAATCCCATGTGCCGCTGGTCTCTCTGGCCTGTTGGCTTTAAAGAAACTTCCCTGCTCTGCATTTCCATTCATCCAATGGCAGCTGAAACAGCTCTGCCATATGAAATCAGAGAGGCACAGCTACAACGCGTAGTGCCCACTGAGAAGCATTCATAAGTCAACTGGCCGGCTTTCGATAACTCTTACAGTACACATGTTTGATCTCTTCCTGGACTGCAAAATGACCCTCACCCTGGAGAAACAAGTCACAAAGAGCTAATCTCTAGAGGTTGCTGCCTGCTGACCCTGCGTCCTGCAAGTATGGTTGGCTACCGGCTCCCGCTTCTCGGAACCAACACGGCACCAGTAGGGCCCAATAAGGCCTGTCCCCCCAAAATCTAAAATCGAAATTCATCCCGATCCTATCAGTGGCTTCCAAGTCTCCAAACACATAAGCCGGTCGGGACCACCTTCCAGGCTTACTTGGTGATAGCTAATTTCCACCATTTTGCATTAGAACATGCTGATCTGCTTCTCAGGCCGTAGTGTACAATGTGCACCTCACTCAGCTGGAGCTGCCTCAGATGCTGGAGCTGCCTCAGCTGCTGGAGCTGCCTCAGCTGCTGGAGCTGCCTCAGCTGCTGGAGCTGCCTCAGCTGCTGGAGCTGCCTCAGCTGCCTCAGCTGGAGCGTCTTGCGCCGGCTCCGCAGCTGCTTCAGTTGCCGGCACAGCTGGAGCATCAGCTGCGGCTGGGGCAGCTTCAGCCGCGGCTGGTGCAGCTTCAGCTGCGGCTGGTGCAGCAGCCGGCGTAGCCGTTGCCGTAACTGGGCCCGTCAAGGAAAAGACTTCCAAGCCCTTGAAGCCCATGGTGGCAATGAGGGTCTCAGTGCTGTTCTTACGCACCTGGAAATGGCGCGTCATCTGGGAAAAATGCGATTTCATCAGTGGCTTGTGCCTGCCTGACTTGAAACACTTGAAGTAAAGCACCATCACAAGACAGAAAGATGGCCATGAGCCAAACATACATGCGAACAGCTTAAAGATGCTTAAAGAGAGCATCATGCAACGCAAAATGATGCAAAATGACGCAACATGATGCAAAATGACGCAAAATGATGCAAGATGACGCAAAATGATGCAAAATGACGCAAAATGATGCAAAATGACGCAAAATGACGCAAAATGATGCGCAAAATGATGCAAAATGACGCAAAATGATGCAAAATGACGCAAAATGACGCAAAATGATGCAAAATGACGCAAAATGATGCATGATGCAAAATGATGCAAGATGACGCAAAATGATGCAAAATGACGCAAAATGATGCAAAATGATGCAACATGACGCAAAATGACGCAAAATGATGCAAGATGACTTAAAATATGCAAGATGACGCAAAATGACGCAAAATGACGCAAAATGACGCAAAATGATGCAAGATGCCGCAAAATCATGCAAGATGACGCAAAATCATGCAAAATGACGCAAAATGACGCAAAATGACGCAAAATGATGCAAGATGATGCAAGATGACGCAAAATGACGCAAAATGACGCAAAATGACGCAAAATGACGCAAAATGATGCAAGATGACGCAAAATGACGCAAAATGATGCAAGATAACGCAAAATGATGCAAGATGACGCAAAATCATGCAAAATGACGCAAAATGACGCAAAATGATGCAAGATGACGCAAAATCATGCAAAATGATGCAACATGACGCAAAATGACGCAAAATGATGCAAAATGACGCAAAATGACGCAAAATGACGCAAAATGACGCAAAATGACGCAAAATGATGAAAGATGTCGCAAAATGATGCAAGATGACGCAAAATGACGCAAAATGATGCAAAATGATGCAAGATGACGCAAAATGACGCCAAATGATGCAAAATGACGCGAAATGACGCAAAATGATGCAAAATGATGCAACATGACGCAAAATGACGCAAAATGATGCAAGATGACGCAAGATGATGCAAGATGACGCAAAATGATGCAAAATGACGCAAAATGACGCAAAATGACGCAAAATGACGCAAAATGATGCAAGATGACGCAAAACGACGCAAAATGATGCAAGATGACGCAAAATGATGCAAGATGACGCAAAATGATGCAAGATGACGCAATATGATGCAAGATGACGCAAAATGATGCAAAATGACGCGAAATGACGCAAAATGATGCAAGATTACGCAAAATCATGCAAGATGACGCAAAATCATGCAAAATGACGCAAAATGACGCAAAATGATGCAAGATGACGCAAAATGATGCAAAATGATGCAACATGACGCAAGATGACGCAAAATGATGCAAAATGACGCAAAATGATGCAAGATGACGCAAAATGACGCAAAATGACGCAAAATGATGCAAGATGACGCAAGATGATGCAAGATGACGCAAAATGATGCAAAATGACGCGAAATGACGCAAAATGATGCAAGATGACGCAAAATCATGCAAGATGACGCAAAATCATGCAAAATGACGCAAAATGACGCAAAATGATGCAAGATGACGCAAAATGATGCAAAATGATGCAATATGACGCAAAATGACGCAAAATGACGCAAAATGATGCAAGATGACGCAAAATGATGCAAAATGACGCAAAATGATGCAAGATGACGCAAGATGATGCAAGATGACGCAAAATGATGCAAAATGACGCAAAATGATGCAAGATGACGCAAAATGACGCAAAATGACGCAAAATGACGCAAAATGATGCAAGATGACGCAAAATGATGCAAGATGACGCAATATGATGCAAAATGACGCAAAATGACGCAAAATGACGCAAAATGATGCAAAGTGTGAATGTAAAAGTTGTAACAGAAAGGTGTGCCACGGAGAAATCAATCCCCCAGAGCATGGCCACCATGGCCTCCTTGATGGATGGCAAATCATCCTCCACCTCGCCGCGCTTCAGCACTTTCCTCGCTGTAAGGCAGTTTTTCCGCGGTCGGGAACGTTGAAAAGTATCAAAATACAGGAAATCAAGCTGACTACAGCTGAAGAGGAAGCTTTGGAATTTGAAAAACCCAAAGCCAACATGAATCAAGACGGGGTGTTTATTCATCTATCTCGCCGTGCGGACACCTGGGGACACGTGCTTGTTATTTTCCCCAGCCATTGGGCAATAATTGGTACAACCCCAGGGATGGAAGATGATCGAAGTGAAACCAGCAAGATTCATCCAGGCATCACCATCACTCAGAATCAATATCCGCCACAGAATCTTTCAAGTAATCAATCCATCAAAATATCTATCAATATCCATCCCCGGGTCCCTGAGATAGTTACACTATACTAACTTACACATAGTTATACCCAATGATCCATATTGCGGCTTTCGTCTGTAAATATGGTACCCCATGGTACCTCCAAAATTGATGTACTGACTCTCAAACTAACATGTTCACCATTGCAAGCCATCCCCTGCCATGTATCGGCATTTGATCATTCTAATAGTTGCAGTATCAGTATACTGTATACATCTTTGAAAATTAAAATGATCACTTAGTATAGTGATCACCAAATAGTATTTGGATCACCAAACATAGACTCCCTTTGTTTGACCCATAGATCCCCAGGCTCTTGCATCCATACCTGGATACCCTCCAGAATCGTCCAGATGCCAAGTTGTTTCTCCCATTGGCCAACGACTTTCACGTGGAAGTGGCCTCCTCCTGACTTCTCATAGAGCACAGTCTGCTCGTCAGAAAAGACCTGCATAGAGCACGGAAAGTGATCAACGGCCATGTATGTCAGATATATCATGTATGTCAATATAATATAGGAAGTGGGATGGCGGGGTCAATTTGCCAGGAAGGTACTGGTCACCGACAGAAATATGGAAAGGGCATGTTTCATTCCTAAATTCTCAAACGGCTTGGCTCCAGATTCAAAAAAACTTGAGATCGAATTCAAGGCCCCTCGGCCACCACACCAGTTCATAAGAATTGGACAAGGTTGAATTTGAATTCAAACTGCATTCACGTGGCCAAAAACAGCTGAGATCTTGAGTTTGGATCAAATCTTGGCAACGAAACCAGGTCCTTCTCGTCTCTCGGCTCTGGATTCAATTGGTTTTCCCCACCTGAAGGTGAGGGCCTCTACGGGTTTGTTGTCAGTTTCCTCCTCTTCCTCCTCCTTCTCCTCCTTCTCCTCTTTGTCCTTCTCCTTCTCCTCATCCTCTTCCTTCTCCTCTGCGCCTCTTCTCTGCTCCGCTAGAGCCAGCTCGCAGGCTCTCTGGGGCTCGCCGGACCCGAACATCATGCCAGATAAAATGTCAGAATATTATACCTCAGAATGAATGTCGGATAAAATATCAAAAATATTTCAGAACCATGTCAGGCAAACTGTCAGAATATGTGTCAGATAGAACCTGCACAAGGAATACAAAACAAGATTTAGATTTGAATTAAGCCCAGAACGAAATTCTCACATGACTCCACAATGGTTTAGTGAGCATGATGTCAAGAGGAAAAAACTGAATTTAACGGTCCTGATACTTGGGAAAGAATGCATGGGCAACATTTGAATCTAGGCAATGAAGCAAGATAATATAAGATAATCATCGAATGCGCGCCATTCACGGAACAAACAAGTACCCCCAGCTTCCATTCGAACATAATGCCTGAAAGCAGGACTTGATACCTGAAAAGGGCTTAAAATCGAGTTTAGACCCCTTTAAATCCAATTTCCACTTTGCGGTAACTATGGCAACAGTTTGTTTTCATAGTTGCTCTCAAGAATGTAGTCGGTTCATGTCAATTCCAATCATTTCCATATGTGCGACGGTCAAAACTCAATTCATGTGGTGAGGTCATGGCATCGCTTCATAAGGCCCCCTATCGCTACACACAGTCCCAGCGCCCTTTTCACCAACTAGGCAGAATTGCTGCTAGAAGAGGAGGATCCAGATGAGGAATCGGATTCTTATTCCCCTTGCGATGGTATCTCCAGGGAAATTCAAACTTTTACTTGATCACCAAGGCTGACGTCGACAGCTTCAGCTAGACACCAGCCGGACTCACTGCAGGTCATCTGACCTCGGAGGCTGCCCTTGGCTTGTGTTGGCTTGTCTTGGCTTATCTTGCCTGTGCTGCCTTGTTTCCGGCGCCTTTTTTTCTTCACCCCGCCTCCTTTTTGCAACCTAATACCACGCCAAAATGAATCGGCAAAACCCTGACCAAATGAACCCTTTAAGAACTAACCCAGTAAGAACTTGAGGGTACCCTTGTTCATACTTCCCATATTTTTCCACCTATAGCACAAGTTGTATAGTTTCAAGTGACCATGTGGGGTACTCCCTAATTTCATGGATTTCAGGTATCGCTCTGGGTATCGAGGGGTATCGCTTCGGGCATCGCTACGGGGACCAGAAAATGTGTGATCTCAGGTGTATGTTTCAAGGGACACGAAATTCTGACAAGCTCCATGTTGCAATTCTACTCCTGGACAGTGGCTTTGGAGAAGCGTCCGGTCCGTGACCGCACAAGGATGCTTTTTCAACATATCTCAGCACGGTCACTATCTGAATCAACATCATCACCATCACCATCATCATCAGCATCATCACCATCATCAAGCTCATGATGCGTTATGAATTAGTTTCTTGCATATCAACATACCCCAATATATCAATATTGTTTAATGTAACTATCTCATATATACTTGACGACAGGCCATCTTGCAACTACCCAGGAAGACCAGCCCACTGCGACTGCTCCAGTGTCGCGCTCTGACATCAAAAGATTGGAAAGTCATGTGCCCAACAGGAAGCTTCAATCATAAACAGAGTCTAAAAAGAGGTATCGCTACATAAGGCCCCCTATCGCTACACGCAGTAAATCACATATTTTGAGTAGTGATGGCGGATCGTAATGGAAGCCTTTCATAGCGTCTTTTGACCCTTGCTCATATGTCCGTCCGCAATCAAGAGATCAACAATGGGGAGTTAACCAAGAAAAAACTGAGACTTTCTGAACCTTCAATTCAAGTAGACTGTCCATGACTGTCCCCTAAAATTGGGGTACAATTCCACATAGGAACTATTCGTGGCAGGTACGGTACGTTGCAACCGGGCTTTAAGGCCAAGAGAGCTGGGAGCTATGGGAATTCCCGGAGGCCAGTTGCCAACCGTTTTTCGGCCGAAAATATGCTTGAAATCAACTCAAGCAGGTGCCACATGAAATCTCGTGCAATCTCAAGATGCTTTTGCACACAGAGTTCCGCTCAACCAAATTGCACCCTTGAGGCTCAATGAGGATTGTGGGCCAACTCAAGCTGGAACGCTCCCCCAGCTCCCGCAGATTTGAAACCCTGGCCATCAGTTCCGCTTCAAACGGGCACAACGGCGACTTCAAAGTCTCGACGATGCGCAATCCCAACCAGACCAGGAACCCAAAAGGAAACCCACTGTGTCCCAAGAGCATGCCCGCAAATTGCCTGCATGTTGCTGGGCCCAATGCTGTCGCTGAATCGTTCGTAGCTTTCCCTAGGAATCGGTAGCTGAAGAGAACGACTTGAAGTAGTATTCCAACTTTCCCAGTTCTCCTAAGGTGAAATTGCATTTCTTCAGCTACTGGACAGCTAAATGATACAATGGTAATGAGTAGTAGAACTAACATCAACTCAAGATCAACTCACCAATGATGTGCGCAACCACCAATGAATCACTAATATTCACTAATATCACTATACGATGGTGCTAGGACATCTAGGAAAGAGCAGATGTCCGATGGATGGCAAGCTGCTTGATCACAAACTGCATCCCGTCATAGGTCAACTCGTGCAACACTCCTGAGATGGTTCAGCTCGCTGGCTGAAGAAACAAACGGCCAAGGGCGGTAGAGACTTGCTGCAGCAAATGGCTCCAGCGTTCGTATCATGATTCAAGATGATGTAAGATTATGTAAGATGACGTAAGATGTACAAAATATAGACCTTTGACATCTATTTCCGTGTCAGTTCGTCTGGGGCGCTGCAGGTTCAGGGCCAAAACTTGTTTGACACCCAATCCGATGGCTTGCAGAATTCCCGGGTCAATGGCCGCTAGGAAAGAAGCAAAGAAATCGTCCAAGACCCTGATTGATCTCACTTTGGTCCCTTTTTTGGGTGTGTCCTCACAAGCTTCTAGGTGAGGAATCAACACACACACACACATGATGTTCTTATTTTTTCAAGTAGCCGTTGTCGTTCGAAACGTAGATCTTCTTGCTCTTTGTGATATGGACCTAGGGAAGCATCAGCCAGCAAACCAAAGCTAAGGACGGTTGAAGCAAGGAGAGACCCCTTCGCAGCTGCGTCCAAGAATGTCCAGAGTCCAAAGTATCCACTATTTACTAGTCTCCTAGCCCGCAGCCAGCACGACAGTTGCACAGCAGCCTGATGAAGAAAGTTTGTGACCAAGAGATTTGCTCGTGCTGTCGTGGCTGAGCAATATTAGCAATACTGGCCATGCCCATCCCCAGCTGGGACTTCACGCTCCAGAGGCTACGAACTCTCCTGGTGCAGGGATGTCAGGGATGTCAGTGAGTCAGTGAGACAATCGTTTCGTCTTCGGTTCAGGGAGAAGCTCGGAACTCATATCAAAGAGGAAGAGAACACCATGTATGAAGTACAAAGGTGTGCGTGCTTATCTAGTGTGTCTGTCTATGCGAGTTGTTTGATTTTATCTGGCATGTCATGTGTCCGTGAAAGCACCCCATCACCCACGGGTTCTGATTCACGTAGATGATGCGTCGCTGCGCATGTGCTACAAAAATCTGATTGCGTGTTCAACGCGTTCCACATGTCCATTGTGCGCGCACAAACCCCCATGATAAATAAGTATAGATATGTATGTAGATATTATGTACATATATATATATATGCATATGTATGTATATAATTACAGTAAATGTATGTGTATATATATATAATTGTGGAAGGCAAAAGCTTTTTGACACTGGAACCGACAAGTGTAACAAGTTTTTTCGTCAAACTTTTCTGGACTTCCTGAATTAGATGGTCTTAGAGGCGGTGGGTCAACAGATGAAGTGTCTGGAGATCTGGACAGCCGCATGCAACTTCAAGGTCTTGGGCAGAATGGTCTCCAGGACTTGTTGCAGCTATTGTTGAAGCGCTTCGGCTCCGACACAACCTGGATAAGCAGGAGGTGAACAGGGAGCAGGCTGACATGAAAAAGATGGATACAGCGGCATGGAAAAAACATGTGGCGATGCAACATCGACCCTACAGAAGGGATTGCCGCAGATGTTTGGAGATGATGGGCTCAGATGGACATCACCGACGAACTCCTGGTGATCGAGCGAGCTATTGTCTGTCCTTGGACATTGCGGGTCCCATGCCAGTGGGTTTGGCTCCTGGAAATGGAATCCCACCCAAGGCGAAATACATGATGGTTGCCACAGTTGCCATTCTACGCATCACGATGGAGAAAGAAAAGGAAGAGCCAAAAGATGCTTTGGAAGACGCTGGGGACACCAACCTGCCTAAGTTGGATGTTGTGGACGATGAGCCAGCAGAAATGGTGTCAGAGGAGGAGGTCGAGGCCCTGAATCAAAAATGGTTGGACCATGTCAAGCTTCGAAGCTCTACTGCCGCTACCGGGCGATGGGCGTGGCACCATTAAGAATTCATACAGACAGGGAAACCGCCTTCTTGTCACAACAGTTCCAAGCTTGGTGCCGGAAGATGGTGGTCTGGCAGACGATGACAGGAGGAGATGAAGGACCCAGTAACGGTCGCATAGAAAGTGAGGTTCAACAGGTGAAAAAACGTTTGAGAATGCTGGTGAGAGAAAGTGGTCTTAGTGAGGGCATTGCTCGCTATGTGGGGCAGGAGCGCTTGAAAAGTCAGTTGCCGTCGCTGGGTGTGCCAACGAAGCCATTGCTTCCCATCGGGTCGAAGGTCACGGTGAAGACAAAAAGGTGGCATCGACTTGGCCAAGGACCATTGGTACCGGCATTCCGGACGATGACGTTGATGGGACCTTCACCATTGATGAGTACGGGGTATGTGCGCATGGAAGGGTCACAACTGCAGCATTCGAAGCTGGTGATCAAGACGGACCCTGGAGCAGACCGTGCGGTCATGGAACTAGTTGAAGTTGACCCGGATGTGGTCAAAGCAACCGCCGGACCCTGAGTTGCCCAAGGTACCACTTCCACAACAACACCCTGATGGACATCTACTACCTCGAACAGGAACAGCTCTTGACCGTGGAGAACAAGCTCGTGGCTCTGGGGGAGATGCTGGTTCTGGGGGAGGTGGTCGCCCTGAAGATTTTTGGATGATGGTCCAGCCGATGGTGTTCTGGACGAATATGGCAATGTTGTCCCGCTTTTGGGGAGATGAGCCTGACGATGTGCCAGCCCTTCATGCAATGCGGGCTGGCCAAAAAAAATGTTTTTCAACAACTTCATCAACTGGTTTGGGCTTTAATAATCAGGTGTCGCGTGCTACAATGCCAACATGCTCTTGGGAAGAAGCTGAAGCGGTTCATGAAGAAGAGCTGCAAGAACATTGGGCATTAAAGACACTGTGGGTGAACGAGCTGAGGCATGTTGCTACCGGTGGAGATGAAGGTCGAGAACAAGGTCAATGGCTGGAGCTTCTCATGGAAGACGTCCTGAGGAGAGAAAAGGATCTGGAGCAGCAACACAAGGTCTTGGAGGGACATCGGTTGGCTTCACTGGTGCAGAACTCAATGGAGAAAAAGGCACCAGAAGCGTCAGTCAACCAAGCTGCAGGAGATCCACCCAGCACAGTTTTGCAGACGTATACGGTGCCTTTGCAGGAGGTTCGAAAAGAGCTGGAGCTCTGGAAGCAACCGTTGTTGGACGAGTACAAGTCCTTGACGGAGATCACTGGGGCTTTGAAGGTCACAACGGAGAAGGAGCTTCAAAAGGACCCTCGGTATGATCAGATGGAGGTGGCGCCAGCTATGTTGGTACCTACTGTGAAAGCTCCTCATGGAAAACGTCGGGCCCGGATAGTCATTTGTGGCAACCGCATCGAGGCGAAGAACCCCGATGGCCAATTTGCTGCAGAAGGTCTTCCTGGTGGGCCTGGAGATTCACTCTTTGCCAACTATGCCGGGGGAGCAGATGGAGTTCTGCTTCGAGCGTTGTTGAGAAAAACTGGAGCGAAAAAGTGGCAGTGCGCAACAGTGGAAGTGAAGACCGCTTTCCTACTTGCACCACGGCGAGAAGCGGACACGAAGCTGCTGACGATGCGGCCGCCCAAGATCCTTTCAAGAAGCCAGAATTGTTGGTCCGGAGGAATGGTGGGAAGTGGAAAATGCGATGTATGGGCTTACTTCCAGTCCTTCGAATTGGACCTCTTACAGACATGATGTTTTGAAGATGTTGCAGTGGGACTGCAATGGTCGCAAGCTACAACTTTTGGCTACGCCTGAGCCGAACCTGATGACGGTTGGTGGTCCTGACGATGAAGCAGCACTGGGATTCCTGGCGCTCTATGTGGACGACATGGCAGTCGTGGGGAGCCGGAAGTTGTGGAATCCTTGCTGAACCGCATTCAGGTGGAATGGAAGTGTTCAGCTCCAGAAGTTGTGAAGGAAGGGAGTTGGATCAAGTTTTGTGGGTTTGAGTTGTCCAAGAGAGGAGATGAGTTTTTGTTGGGCCAGAAGTCCTATGCTCAAGATCTTATTTCTCGGCATCCTGGAGTGATCTGCAAAAGTATGCCTTTCCCTGGAGTTTTGGATGAAGAGCCTGAGGGCGAGGTCAGCATTCAAGATGTGCGGGGGGCTCAAGGCATTGTGGGCGAGCTACTATGGTTGTCTTGCCGCACACGTCCTGACTTAAGTTTTGGAGTTTCTTGGATGGGTAGAATGGTGACCATCCACCTCGTCGAGTTTGCCGCTATGGGGAGCACATGCTGGGGTACCTCAAATCCACGTATGACATGGTGCTTCACTATGGTCTTTGTGAAGGTGGACATGGAGAGGACTCAGAGCTGGCATTTTCCAGGTCGATGTTGGGGCTGGAAGTGCGTTCTGATGCATCCTTTGGTCCAGCTGGCGGTCGTGGCCACCAAGGACTGATAGCCATGTACTGAGGATGTCCCATCCAATGGGAGTCAAAGCAGCAAGCTTTTGGGACTCTGTCGACATCGGAGTCAGAGCTCTTGGGGTACACGGATGCGATGAACCTAGGTGAATCAGTATCTTCTGTTTTGGACATCCTAGAGGGCAACAAGCTTTCGGAAGAGGGCGACAAGGTGCTCTATGGGGACAATCAATCAGGTCTTCGGTTACTGGAAAGCCCAGACGGACCATGGCGGACAAGACACTTGCGTCTTCGAAGTTTTGTTCTCAGAGAAAGGATGAAGTGGGGCTTGTGGAAAAGCCGACATGTTCCTGGTGCTCAATTGGCTTCCGATCTTTTGACGAAGGCAGTGACGTCGATGCCTTCATGGACGAAGTTCTACAACTTCATGGGCATGTACCGCTTGGATGAACTTGGTGCTGCAGAGCCTAGTAGTTGTACAGAAGGTAGGGTTACAGCCAAAGTTGCTGGTGCAGTGCTTGCCGCCATCATAGGGTTGACGGTAGTGACGACCTTGGACCAAGGTAGCTTGTGGCACAAGGGGACATGAACCTGTGTCAGATCCTGGAGTGAGGGTACATGAACCACTTCAGTCAACTGTAGCCCAACGGGTTCCCGTCCACGTCTGCGCTGTGAGGGTTGGTCCACCCGCGCCGATGCCATGGGCCATGGGATGCAGTGGAGTTTGACCAACCTCCGCGCGCAGCTAATGAAGATCTATGGGCCCAGATGAGTGGAGGATGGATTGTCAGGGTCCACCGAAGCTGGCGGTCTCGGAAGTTTCATCCTGTCCGCCAATCTTGCCCAGTGAGGACATGCGATCTGGAACCTGGGAGAACTAGTGTGATCTGGTGGAGCGGTGCCCATGGTTGGACAAAAAATATACAGCATGATGAATGGGGAGTTGGGAATGTTGCCCCAGACCCGCCTGTTCATGGTCAATGGAGGGGTTGAACTTTTTCCGGTTGAAGGAGTCGACGCAGGCAGGTGCATCTTCTTCAGAAGTTCCAAGACTTCATCCGGACGTCGTTCAGTGGGATCCTCCTGCGCAAGAAAAACCATGGAGACCTCCAGTACAAGCAGGCGCTTCTTCGAGCAGTCAGAGAAGGGGACAGGTGACTGCATTGGAAAGGGGGCGTGTGGCGCTGGGAGTTATCCAAGCTGAAGGGCATGCGGGACCGTTGACGTCAAGGGGGTCGGCACCTTCTATGACTTCAGATGGAAGTTGGTCGGTGGCGGGATCTGCCGGCGTTACGGGCTCGGTGACTTCGTATGATGGGCTTCCAAAAGAAGATCCGGTTGATGTACTTCGGGTGATGGCGAAAGCGACGGCGATGGCTGGGAGGTCTACTTCGCCCTGTACCAGTTCAAGTGCATCAAAGGAGGTGAAACAGGCAGAAGGGTACAGCGTGGATCCAATGTTGCCCACGTTGGAAGAGCCCTTCGTGAACTCAGCCTTCCCGAAAGGGAGCACGGTTTTGATGCGGCCAAAACCACGGCCGAACAGATGGGCGGATGGACCTACGATTTCCATCAGAGAGGGTGAAACAGCTCGCACTGCGATGTTGAGGGCATTGCAGGCCCCTCTCCCACCAAAGAGTTTGAGGTCGTCCTCAGAACCTGTGGACGATATCAATCAGACGTCGATGCGGTCAGATGTCCCAGACCGAGACCTATGATTTCCTGCATGGAGTTTGTCCTGATGCTCCAGCTTCCGAAGTCCCTGGTGACGAAGAAGACAACGGCCAGGCGGGGGAGTCGGAGTCAGAGATCACCGATGGCAGCTACTCCGTGATGAGCTCTACGGAGGACATGCCACCAAATGACCCGAAGTTGTTCTTCGACGAGGTCTACGACGTCTGAGAGGGCTTTTTTGGGGCCTAATGCAGGCCATGGAATTTTCTCGGGTTGCCGTATTACGGCAAGGGGGAGTGTGGAAGGCAAAAGCCTTTTGACACTGGAACCGAGAAGTGTAACAAGTTTTTTCGTCATGTGCAGATTAGCATAGGCCTCCTTCTTTTGCACAAGGATGACACGCCACAAATCAAACGGTGGCACTTATGGCTCAAGAAAAAGCCCCGCCGCTGCAGGCGGCACCCGCACTTGCTCAATAACACACATATATATATATAGATATAGATATGAATGCGCGCGCAGCATTTCATACCCACCATTCAGCTCACCGGTCGCCCTGTTTTGAACGTGAAAACATCACTGTTCACGTCAATCAGGGACCTTCTTACAATGCCTGGCCTATCAGCACAAGCCAGTCCTTTTGGAACTTCAAATTTGGTGATGAGAGCCTTGGTACTCACCGTGTGGGCGTACAGAAACCACTTATGGAAGGAGAACAACGTGTCCTTGGCAGCGCCGCTGGGTCATGGCCAAATGCCAAACAGAACAGTACTTGTGACAAACTGTGGCCATTAACCCGAGCAAAAAGATTCAAAAAGATGAAGGAGAAAAAAAAGCATTCTGTGCCTCTGTGCTTGCAAAATTTTGCAAACCCTTCTCACTTCTCACGCTTGATAGCTGGGTATGCCTACCAGGCTACGGAATGCAGAATAATTCCCAGCCCGCTCCCCATGTAACGGGGCCGTGGGTCGTTGTCCCACCATAGTGGCTTCATTCCGTAGTCCGTTGTCTTCTCTCCTGCAGTGGATACTGTAGGTCTGCCCCTTCGGTAGGTTCGGTGGGATCAAGGGGGTACAAAGTTCTTTTATATGAAGAGAGAATATTAACCTATTCCAATTTCTCTATAGCAAATAGTACTTAGTAAAATATTAAGCATCAAATTGTTTCAAACCGGCATCGAGCACATACACATGCGTTGAGAGCATTCTTTTTGTCCGTGCTCTGTCTTTCTAGGGCAAGTCTGCGCCATCTCCGAAAAGATGCTTAGCTCTTTTTGGCTGTACCTTCATCTTCCTTATTATCATCGGCCTTGCGTTTGCCATATGTCTTGTCCTTTTCTTCTCCTGCTGATGCCTTCAATCGCATTTTTCGAATGGAAATTCCTTCAAATCTCCTTTGGCATCTCCGGTCACCATCACTTTCACTTTTCGTGTCAAGACAGTCTGAATTTTGGCTTCCTGCTCATTGAATGAGTCATGGATTTACGATATCCCCGGGACTGAAACCTGGCGTCTGGGGCTTCTTCGATTCATCTTTCTCAGGTGCCTTTGTGGTCTTTCCATGTCTTTCCTTCTTCCGATGGCTGCACATTTTTCAAAATCAACGCCACACTGGATGCCTTTGTCAAAGGTATAAAAAGAATAGGGAGCGATGTTACAAACACATGCTTGCTGAAAGCAATGCGTCAAAGTTCAAGAAATTCCAGAACCATATGCGGGGAGGGAGGGGTACCAACAAAAGTTGGCATGAGCTGCAATGGTAAAAGCAACCGTTTGTTCTCACTATATTGCATCGGATTCGTTGAATGGAAAATGTCGAGGAACACACAATTTTTACCCTTAAATTATCCCAATTCATCCTATTCATCTTCAGTTTCAAGATATCTCAATAAATCATCCCAATGGTGTGCTGGATCTTGATCTTTCATCTTCTCCAGATGTCTCCTTCAAGGGCCAAGAGTTCGGCGCCCTCAGGTACTGAATAGACCCAGCTCTTGCACCTTCCAGGTGAAATCAGCTTGGATCAAGCAGCAAACACAATGGCGAACATTGACCAGATCCAACCAGTATGACAAATAAATATACTCTGTATCTATGTATACTACTATTAACTATGTATTTGCGTGCAAATGTATGTGTATGTATGTGCACACATATGTGTGTAAACACGGTGACTGTTGGATTCACATCATCAAGTCAGTATGAGTATCTGTCAAGTTGGGCACCAAAATGTGGATGGTTCGTCAAGCTTCCAAGACCCTGAGCCCTGAGCTATCTGGGATTGGATCAAAAGCTGTGACATATTTTCGGGGGATGAACATGTCCGGATTTCAGACCCATGGCCACATATGACCGGAGTCAGATTCAAAAAAATGTCACACAATCACTCGACAAACCCAACCTGTCCCCTTCACACGCGATCTTCTTTCCATCTGGACTGAAGGCCAGCTGGGAGACCTTCTTTGCAAGGAGTGGGGACAAACAGAAGGAGGGGCCTGCTGACTAACATGCTGTCACCTCAAAATCTTGAACAAAAATAAATTTAGATTGACTAAGCAGATGACTAAGCTAATGTCATTTGCGGACTCTGACTTCTGTCGCCCTGAGTCACAAGACTGGACACGTGACAAAACGATCATCCAGATGTATCCAGATGTGAGATCTGAAAACCGTCATGATTCCGGGCTATAAATTTCTGCTCCCTCTCTGAACTTATTGGAAAGCATGGGACAGGACGACACCACTACACCACTGCCAAGTGGAGAAGGGACGTCTCCGGATGTCTCGGGA
Source organism: Cladocopium goreaui (assembly GCA_947184155.2). Classification (NCBI taxonomy): domain Eukaryota; class Dinophyceae; order Suessiales; family Symbiodiniaceae; genus Cladocopium; species Cladocopium goreaui. The sequence continues at coordinate 614,970 of CAMXCT020001313.1, forward strand.
TGTCTCGGGCATACCTAGAACCCAGTAGTTGGCACAAAGATGCACAGAGACATAGACGGTAGTGTGCCAAACAGGCTTTTGGGTCTTTTGGGGAGGTTTTCTGTTCTTGTGTCGTACATGTTTACATGTCATGTTCATGTGATTATGTTTTGATAGGTGGAACGCGGTCACCGTCTCCAAGAAGTGGCGCCGCGGTAGCATCGTCATCGACTTACTTTTTGGGGTGGGAAGGGAGCTGAGGTGGGGGTTAGGATCCTATGTGTTCCTATGCCAATGGTTATACACTTGAGGAGTGTCCATGTCAAAGTTGTAGCTAGAGTCAATGCAAAGCGCACTTGGGATGTACCTTCATACTTTGTCTCCCCAGGTCAGTCACACGTGATCCTGTCTTTTTCATATTTGTTGCCGCATATTGCCACCATTTGTTCATATTTGTTCTGGTATACAACGCTTAGAGACGAGGTTGCCATGTTGACCCCCGTTTTGCTGTCATTTCACACTGACAGCGCAGTTGCAGTGGCAATTGGGCAATTGTTTGGATCTTTCAGGGTTGCAAAGACTGCTGAAGCAGTGACCGGGGAAATGAGTTGCATCATTCACGCGAAGATCAGATGGAGATGTTCCCATGAAAGAAAAATCCTCAATGTCAAGGTGCACGGAAATTCCCGTGTAAACTACGCCCATGGTGTGGGAAATATGGTTATTTGGGGGTTCCTAGAATCTGGGTACCGCCAAATCATCTAGAACTAAACCACTTTAGATATGTTAGTATTGAAATCCATGGTTTTCGGGTACCCCCATTTTGGAAAACCTCCATTTCGTCATGATCCACGCACCCGCGTTCCATGGCGATTGTCCCAGGCACATAGTGAGGTGATGGTGTGGTGATGGAGCATACTTCCTCAACAGCAGAGAAGCACAAAGAACTGGATAGGAGAGGCTGAAACCAAACTTTGTGCCATGTGATGTGCCTTGGTATCACATCCGGTCAAAACATTGAAGGAAACGTTGGACAGGATCCCTGTTCAACATTCCCTTGGTTCAGCAAGTGTAGCCAAACCGGTATGTGCAAAATTTGTGCGGGATCTGTACCAACAATTCACCATGGCCGTTGAAAAGTCCGGCTTCTCCGCTGAGGTCGACGAGCATCTGAATGGTCGGAACTCTTGAAGATCTTTAGCACAGGCCCTGCTGCCAAGGCATACCTTTGCTGGCCGCTCCAGCCTTTATCTCTTTTGCCTTTATCCCTTGGGTCACATGTTCTAGTGGCTTACCCTTTGTGTGTGTGCATGTCTGAGACCAATCTCTCATTGTACTCTGATGCTGACAAGGAGCTTCTATCTCCCTCTCTCTCTCATCTATTTCTCTCTTGATGACAAATTCGGACACGGCATAGTCGCAGCAAATTCCGGAGCTGGATTTGACATCAAACATCAAAATTCATCAAACATCATCGCCGTAGAAAAGTGACAGGCATTGATCATTCGGCCTCTTTGGGGAACAGATCCGAGATACATCGATCCATCCGCAGTGGCGGCGGTACTGGGCCAGTCCTTTCCTGTGAAGGTGGCCACCTGTGTGGCTGTCCTGGGCAATGGAATATTGGCGGAGCGGTGGACAATGCACCTGAACATCTTGATGATCATAGTGATTCATAGCTGGCCAAATGCACTTGATTAGTATTGATTCCTTTATCCTCTGATTCGTTTTATCATGTTTTATCTTTGTAGAACAATCCTCAACTAACTGGGGACCAAGATGTCGCCAAGCGACATTGTGTTGATGTCCAGAACCTCCACGGGATGTTCTTCTACATCGTTGTCACCCAGAACATAGACCTGAGTGTCAAGGCATAGGCCAAGGGCAGGCCTGCAAACCGATGCAACATAGTGCTATGGGCAGGTTCATAAAGTGTTTGAACCCTTAAGATTCACCGCAAGCCTTTGATGGATTTCAAACTGGCATACCCCGCCCCCAGGTTTGGGCAAGGACGACAATGAGCAAAAAACTGAAGATGCAACCACTTTGAGGTTGGACTAGCCACAAACCTTTTTCATTCAACAAATTACTGCCATGCCAAATATGAATATATACATTGGTTTTCCTTCTGAACATATGAAAAATACCAGCCATGTGGGGGTCCTTAGGGTCTCCCAAAAACGATCGCTTGTGTTCTTAGCTTCTGAGATGAGGATTACCATCCCAGGGGGTTCACCCAGTCCGTTGGAGACCTACCCGTCATCTTTCAGTTTCCAAGGGTGTCAATACAGTATATGAACGTGTCGGCCTTCCCTGCACGCTTGTTCAACTAAAACCCCGGGGGTGCCATATGGCCCAGTTCACAAAGTCTTCATCACCCAGGCTAAAGTCACATATGGAAGTTTCCAATCCATAGGGAAACACCCCCAAATCATCCATGTTATTTTCGGATTTTACTTAATAAACCATCCAGCTATCGGGGTGGCGGGGTACCCCCACTGTACCCCCATGACTTAGGAAAACCCCCATAAGGTGGGCAGCCCGGCGTAGAGCTTGTCGCTGATCCACGCGCCACTCTGCGCACCTGGGCGAGGATGAGGACTGTCAAATCTTGGCTGCAAAGCATGCGGGGATCCCATGAAGCAGAATAAGACATACAAACTGATCTATAGTATATATACATATGTGTGTATGTGTATATATATATACAAATATGTACAAGTATAAACAAACAATGTATATATATACATATAAATATAATATATATATATACATATAATATATATATATGTATACATATACTATATATATATACATACATACATACATTACTTACATTACAATACATTACATTACAATACATTACATGACATGACATGACATTACATACATACATAAACCGTGCATATGTTCATTATACTTCATTATAATATATCCATCCGCCGACCCCTGCCGTTGCACTTGGAGGGGGGGCGCCCGAGACAGCGAAGCATCAGCAGCGGCCTGTTCTCCTTCGCTGGCAGGCAGTTCAGGAGCTGACGGCGCCACGACCAGCTGCCCTTCGAAGGCACGATCTGTCCCGCAGTGCCATGCTGTTTCGGCGTGGCAAAACGTACGTGTTTGAGCCCTTTGGCTGGCCTTTGAACCTTGCCCTATAGGCGTTTCAAAGCGAGTAAATGGGCCACGACCTAGCGGCCGCCTTCAGTCCTTCACGGCCATGCTGTTAAAGCGTGGCGAAGGGTATTCTCCTTCGACCGTTAAAAGGCGACCTGAATCGCGAAGCCCTTCCGTCCTTCATTGCCATGCTGTTAAAGCGTGGCGAAGGTGCTTTCTCCGTTTTTTGAGCTTTTTGGCTGGCCTTCGAACCTTGTTCTATAGACGTTTCGAAGCGAGCAAATCGGCCACGATCAAGCTGCCCTTCGAGAAGCCTTCCGTCCTTCACTGCCATGCTGTTAAAGTGCGGCGAAGGGTGCTTTTTCCCGAGCTGGCGGCTGCTCTTGGCGTTCTTCTTTGGCCGTTCAGAAGCCCACCTGATGCCGTCCGACCGGGCAGCGGCGCGAAGCAGTTCAGGAGCTGACGGCACCACGACTAGCTGCCCTTCGAAGGCACGATCTGTCCCGCAGTGCCATACCGTTTCGGTGTGGCAAAACGTGCGTTTTTGAGCCTTTTGGCTGGCCTTTGAACCTCGTTCTAGAAGCGTTTCAAAGCGAGCAAATGGGTCACGACCTAGCGGCTTCACTGCCATGCTGTTAAAGCGTGGCGAAGGGTGCTTTTTCCCGAGCTGGCGGCTGCTCTTGGCATTCTCCTTCGACCGTTAAAAGGCGACCTGAATCGCGAAGCCCTTCCGTCCTTCATTGCCATGCTGTTAAAGCGTGGCGAAGGTGCTTTCTCCGTTTTTTTGAGCTTTTTGGCTGGCCTTCGAACCTTGTTCTATAGACGTTTCGACGCGAGCAAATCGGCCACGATCAAGCTGCCCTTCGAGAAGCCTTCCGTCCTTCACTGCCATGCTGTTAAAGCGTGGCGAAAAGTGCTTTCCCGGGGCTGGCGGCAGTTTTTGAACTTTTGGCTGGCCTTGGAACCGGCGTTTCAAAGCGAGCAAATGGCGCGGCTGCTTCTGAAATCGTTTTGGATCCATTTTCAGAAAGCGATGTTAGGCCTTCAGACCGGGCAGGGGCGTGCCGCCTTCCGCCCTTCACTGCCGCACTGTTCGAGCACAGGTGCTTTTTCTGAGCTGGCGACTTGCTTTTGCATCTTTCGGAAATCGTTCAGAAATTCTTCACGCTTTCCACGATTTGTGCTTTACGCATCTTTACGCGGATTTGCCCTGATGCAAGCGTTGATTGAACGACCGTGCCGCATGATGGGCAGGCATGGCATGCAGGCGCCCCGCAACAAGACCATTCTAGATGCGAAATTGCTTTCTTTCCACTGCCATGCCCCCCATAAAGGGGGGTCGGCGGCACCAGGGCGGTAGCCTTACTTATTTTATATAATAGATCCCAACTGGTCACTATCACAACGACCCCAAAAACTGCAAGGTGGACCACGTTGAAGGAGGGCACCTCCTTTCTTGAAAATGCTGGTAAACTTGCTCTCATCAATGCTCACCAAAGGTGCCTTCACCTCGCATGCCATCACAGGGTCCGCTTGTACCGTACTTGCCCCTGTCTTGTCCATTTCTGCACTGCACATTTTGGAATTCAGCCCATTGAGCATCTAGAATCAAAAGATTCGTTCAGAAATGTCAGTAGATGGCGCCACTGAAAAAGCAAGTTTCCCAAAAGAATGGCCAGCCCAAAGCCATAGAACTAAGCTATGAAAAAGCCTATCAACCTATCAGTGGCACTGCCACCTGGTGCAACATTCTCATCCAACAGTTCAAGGCCAGCTCCACATCGAAGGGCCTCCTGTACTTCTTCCTTAGCAGCCTCCTTGGCCTCTGCTGGCTTTGCACTGGATGCTCCACAGCCCATGACCTGGAACAAACTGTTGGTCACTGTTGGTCACTGTTGGTCACTGTTTGTCACTGTCGGTCACTGTTGGTCTGTTCGCTGTAACATGACGCCCGGCTTTGGAAAATAGAAAGTAAATAAAAGGACGGTGGAATATGATGGAACATGATGGAACATATGCTTGAAGGTACAGAAAGGAAAGGAAAGGAAAGGAAAGGACAGGACAGGGTAATGAAAGCTATCAAGAACAGCTCTCTTTCGGCCTACTCGACTCGGGACCTTCCCTCCCATAGTTTTCTGCAACGGGCAGCTAAGAATTCTCGAATTTCTAGGGTACGACCACCTTGCCAGCTTGAAAAGTGCCAGCTTGGCCAGTGGTTCTTGTGGTTTGCAGCTTTTAAGCACGCGCAAAGGAAATGAAGCACTTTCACCTTTAGAATCATCAAGAATCTCTGACTGAATTCATGAGCGAATGGTCGAAGAAGCAGGGTCCGTTCCCGTGAAGGCGAACCATTTTTCATCTTCACACCCTGGGTCGAGCCTCTGACAGTTGCTAAAGCGATCCGACTCTACCAAACTCAAGGGAGTTGAAACGGCTGCAGCCAGAGAAAAAAAAGCAAAGCTCAAAACACTTGACAGAGCCCGTTCCCAGGCAACAACACGCTGCCGTCGGCACATATGCTACATACATATGTCACACTAGTCTGTCTAGAATCATTGAACGCCTACCCAACAGGTTACTGTAGCAGGTTTGCCCTGCACAGTTTTCGCCCGGACCCAGAAACTTGCCTTATTCACCACTGCATGAGGCCCACGGCTCTGGGCAATGTGGACCCTTGACCTTGGAATTGGAGCATGCTGTCCCTCGGGTGATTTTAGTTTGTCATTTGTCATCTAGATACTGTTTTTTCACTCCCTTTGCCACAGGTTCTCTTGCACCTTCTGGACACTCCTTAAACAATCTTAAAGACACATACACGCAAACCCGTGTCTCCAATGTCTTTGTGTGTGTGAGTGCAGGATCCTGTGTTCTGAATCTGCCCTCCAAACAAACCATGCAAGGAGTTCAGTGCAGGCAACCATCTCTGTGGACTCTCCGTTTTCCCAGCACGGAGGCAGAAAAGCGGTTCTGCTTCAAAAGAAGGAGATGCCAAACACTGAGGCAAAAGCCATCAAAAGCCTAAGCTTGCTGTGAAGAAAACCAAAACTGCCTGTAACACTACCATCTACTACCTGAACCTCTCAGAAACCCAGAATTCTCAACAGGCTACAGATCGTCATACTATGGGGCCGAGGGCGACTGTGTAGCCCAGATTTTACCGAACGAAGGAACTCGGAGTACCGAAAACCTGCGTTTTTTCATGCGAAGGTCTGAAACCCAGAGCCCCAAATGCCAAATACAAAAGTTGCAGATAGATAGACAGACAGACAAATAAATAGACAGATATAGCTATAGATATAGATATAGATATAAGATATATTAGATATTATGTATGATATATATTAGATATTAGATATTAGATATTTGATATTGGATTTAGATATATAGGTACATAGAGAAATAGAGATATAGAGGCATATAGATTTAGAGATATAGAGATATATTTAGAGATACATAGATACATATGTATATATGTATATAGGTATATATAGATACAGTATATAAGTTTAAAGATATAAAGATACAGACATAATTGTAGATATAGATGTAAAAATGCAAATGAATGTTAGGTCTTAGATACTAGATATCATGTATAAATATATATATATATGTGTGTATACATATATATATATATATGTATACATATATATATATATATGATTGTATATGTGTGTGTGCGCGTGCGGGTATACATTGTACAGTAAATGTATGTATTAAAACTGCTTGCGTAAGTTACTATATGCATATATTATATATATATGTGTGTGTGTATATGTATGTCTATAAATTATATGTATGTATATGCATCTGTATGTACACATAACAGCTTGAGTCCTTCTTCCAAAGCAGTAGCCCTTTCTGCAGTTTGGCTGTCTATCTGATGTTTCTGCTCGGAGAATCGCTGAACTGTCAGCAGAAATGGATGGTGTATGCAGGAAAAACTATGAAATTTCGTTCAAAGAAGGCAGGTGAATGAAAGGCAGCAGAAACACCAAATGACTTGAAGCCAGCGGGATGACAGCTGGGCTGCATTCCTGGATCGGCCCAAACTTCATGGAAGCTGAGTCTATTCAGACCATAGTTGGGCCATGCAGGAATCCAAAAATCCAGCCCAATGCACGGAAAAGGTCCGGCACGTACCAACAAGCGTGAGCGCCGATCTTCGACGGCCCACAGTTGGTGAGGCTTGCCACCGTCTGGTGGTCGTGTGACTTTGGGGGGTTGGAGATTTTCGATAATACATTGCAAATGCTGCCCGTTATATACTCCTTTCAATTGACTCAACTTATTGGCATGCGATCGAACAAATCCGCCGACCCTGCCGACAGCAGGGGGAACGCATCAGAGAATGGGGGACAAGAAGGAGACGGTGCCTTGACCAGACCTGCGCAAGAAGAAGGCCAGCTGCAAGAACAAGACAGCAAGTTGGCAGCTAGCAGTGCAGGAAGGCAAGCAAATTGAATGTGTTGAAGCTAGCTTCTAGGCAGTTCAGAAGCAACGTTTACAGTATGGGCTACCGGCCGCGGGCCCGATCCGTCCTTCACTGCCATGGTGTTTTGGCCCTGCGGGACGGTCCTGTGACCGGAGCTGGGCGGAATCCGGGTCGCTCATAAGCGTCTCGAAGAGCATTCCCCCCCCCGTTTTGAGGGTACCTAAAATTGGAAAAAACTGCCGTTTTGACACATTTGTCGGCCGATGTTTAGCTTTTCTAAATTCACAAAATCTGTAAATTACAGCATTTTTGCGTTTTAACGTCTTTTATTGCGGGAACAATGCGAAAACGCAGAAAATGATGTAAATACCAACACTTTTTAGACCAGAGATGCACAAAACCCTGCAAATACCAGCGTTTTTGAAAGCAAAGCAAAAAAAAACAATGTAAATTACGGCAGTCTTGGCGGGTTGATCGTAAAAAATGCCGGTCTTTACACGATTTTTGCAATTTCAAGAAAACGTGGAAGGCACGAAACACTGTACCGAAACGCTGGTATTTACGCAGTTGTTTGCCCGTGACGGCGCCAAACCCTTGTAAATTACAGCATTTTTTTGCACTTTTTGGACCGATTGTTTGTCTTGATGAACGCAAAAAACGCTGGTATTTACGTGTTCTTCCAAAAATCGAAGATCGTGACGTGAACGAAACCCGGTAAATAACAGTGTTTTAGCCACTTTTGGGGGACTAAAACTGTGGTATTTACGCAGGTTCTTGCCATCTGACCGCGCAAAATGCTGTAAATTACATCACTTTGTGCGCTGTTTACGTTCAATTTTTAAACGCGCGATGCTTTCACATGTTCTTTGCATTCTTCCACAAGAAACAACCTTGCAGATTGAAACTGGACGACAGTGTGACCCGAAAGAAAGCTGGAGGGAGGAGACGCACAGAAGCTTTTTACACACACAGGGGCTTTTACACAGAGAAGTCTTTACTCTAAGGAGCTTTTGCACACAAACGTCTAGGAGCTTTTACACACAGAAGTTTTTACACGAAGAAGTCTTTACACAGAGGGGTTTTTACACACAGATGCGTTTACACACAGAAGCTTTTACACAGAGAAGCCTTTACGCAGAGGAGCTTTTACACACAAAAGCGTTTACACACAGCGAGCTTTTACACACACAGGGGCTTTTACACAGAGAAGTCTTTACACGGAGCTTTTTACACACAGAGGTTTTACACAGAGAAATCTTTACTCTAAGGAGCTTTTGCTCACAAACGTCGAGGAGCTTTTACACACAGAAGCTGTTACACAAAGAAGTCTTTACACAGAGAGCTTTAACTTTAACAAACAGACGCGTTTACACACAGAAACTTTTACACAGAGAAGCCTTTACACAGAGAGTTTTTACACACGGAAGCTTTTACACACAGTGAAATCTGTACACAGACGCGCTTTCACACAGAGAAGCTTTCACACACAGAAGCTTTTACACAAAGAAGTCTTTACACAGACTGGTTTTTACACACAGATTTTTTTACACAAAAGCTTTTACACAGAGAAGTCTTTGCACGGAGGCGCCTTTACACGAAGTAACAAGTTGAAATTGGCAGCAGTTCTTTAGGAAAAACCCTTCGCAGGAGCTTTCGGGAACTCACTTGCTCCCAAAACAAAAGTCTATTTCCAACAAAGTTCCTATTCAAATGAATACGTTCCAAAAAACATAAGGAATATATTTCTGAAGCAGGTCCTCATTCAATAGCTTTCAAGCCCACACTGCGATGAAATGGAGGGTCGAGTGATCCGGCGGAGCCGACGGTGAGCGTCAGCTCAAAAATAGAAAGGTAGAACATCACAAAAAATCCACAGCGACAAGTTCCTGTTTGTCATGCTTCTGCTCGGCCCCGCATTGTGAACCTTAGGAAGAGGCGCGCTGCCTGTTGAGGAAGCTGTGGGCATGCCCCTCAAGCTCTTGTTTCCCAGCATCACTCTGGAGATGAAGCCGGTGTACAGGTTGAATCATCCAATCAATCAAAATCAAGCAATCTGTGCGAGAAAAGGCCGCAACCTCCAACGACCCCCAAAGCCCCAGGCACCATGCGCCATGTGTTCACTGGACAGCAACCGCTGCGCCCATCTGCGGCAGGTCAGTCACAGCAAAGGTTTTTCATTGTTTTTCCATGTTTCTGCGATAGTCTACGATCGGGGATATCTGGGACCAAAATCCGACCCATTTAAAATGGAATAGCTGCAGTGCGAATGCAACTGAGCTGACATTCGGCTCTGACATGTGCCGTCTTTCTTTTTGGCTGGTAAAGCTGTTCTTAAATGTTCTATAGATTGATCCTCTAAGGTGTGTTCTTAAATGTTCTATAGATTGATCCTCTAAGGTGAGAACATGTTAAACATACGTCAGAATGCACGTCTTTAACGAAATTGTCTAAATCACCTGCGGTGCGCTCCCTCCAGAGTCCCCAGGCTTTGGCCTGCTCTGGCCCTTGACGTCTTGGGCCCCTTGCGAAGCCGTGCAGCGGCATATATGAGTTACCCAAGTGGACTACACTGATCCTGCATGTGGCTGTGCCATCTCACAGTATGGGCGTGAGAGGGAGTACTTTGGATACTTCTTATTTCTTACATGTCTTCTACTTACGAAAGACATACACCAGTTACCAAAGCAAAGCTTTGGATTGAATATGATTGAATCTTTGTGTCTGTGGTGTTGGACAAATATAGCGCGCGGGAGACAATCTCCAACACTTGCCCCAAAAAAAATTGCCCATGGCAACAGTATGCAAGAGTAGTGAAGAGACGTGCCTCCCTATATCCTTCTTATTCCCTTTGAAGAGTATTGTGTCCTATTCCTTTCATGGTTCTTTCAATTCATAGCAAACCTGAACCCTCTAGGCTGCGGACCAATCTCTCCGCCTTTCGGTAGACTTTTTGGGGGCCGACTCCTCAAGATCCAGTCCGGGGGGGGCCAACCAGGATTTCAAGCTGCCAACCTGAAGAATGTCTAGCTTCACATCCCAAGAGACATTGAAACGCAGAAATTCAGAAATGTAGAATAGCGAGCATCAATTGTAAGGTACCTGGTGCATCCTGATGCTGTACAAGTGTTTGGTGCTTTGGTCACTTGTCAAAACATGTCAAGACTTCGCATGGAAGACAGGTTCACCCAGCAATGTCAGCAACGAACATTTCCAGGCAAAACTAGGGAAGGAAGGCCGGAGCCGTTGCGACTCCAACAGCTTCTGACCGAGGATTCAAATTCCCCTCTCCAGCCGTTGCCCCAGCTAGCAGCTAGCCCTCTCCTTGCTGCTTCTTGGTTCAGCTTCCACCTAATTGCCAGGAACCAGCTAATCAGTCGACATTGCTATGCATGGCCCACAAAGTGACCAGTGCATTTTGCATAAGCCTCTACCCTTGATGATCTTTGATGCCTGTAATCACTGGATTTCAGAAGCTGCACTGATCTCACCATAGGAATCCACCAGGTCGTGCCTCATCTCGAAAGCGACAGGTCGCCAAGTGTTGTTGGCGATCCTGCATGTTGCAAGCCCGCAACGGTGTGCAACTTAAGGACACGGAATATCTCCTTTAAAAGCATGAAGCAAAATTGTGTTCTGCTGGTTCAAGCACAGGAGGACCATCTAACATCATCAAGGCTCTGGTTGTGCCTTCCAGCAAATCTGAGCTCTGCAACCGCGGCTCTGAAAGCGGCAGGGCGCCTAAAAAGATCATCATGTGTCATCATGATGCCATCAGAAAATGTCGTGAAAAGTTGACGACTTCGGAGGGCACAAAAACTGATAACAAGTCATTGCGGCACAACAATTTGCAAGTTCTTGATGTTTTCATGTATTTTCAGGCAGCGCATGGTCACGGTCGTGCATGTTCAGAATATCATGGTACTCTCATGCAAACCGGTTGAGCCAGGGAGCCACCCGAAATTCACAGTTCACCATATGGCTGGAGAGCGAATGCAATGACATTTGCTGTGTACCTTGGGCGATGCATGGCGGTGCGCTATCAACTGCTAGGGCGCTACCGCAAGGGCTGATGGCTGATGGCTGATGTGGTCCAAGTCCAAGCGGCAGCCCTGAGCTTTGTAGCGGCAGAAGGCAGGGCGAAACTTGCACTCGGCCGCATGCTTCTTGCTGTCTGCCAACCTGGGCACGCTGCATTGCCTCCAAGGATGGCCTATCCGTATCCAATGGTCACTGTTTTGATAGCCATGGTCTTTGGATGTCTTTGGCGTCGCCATCGCATTTTCCCTCACAGTTTTCGGCCAGGGTGCGATGGCTTTTCTCCACAGCCAAAGGGGCACTCTACTGGACGCCATCTGCCTAGGATGGTACAGGGGAAATCTTAACTGGACCACAGGGCACAGTTACCTTCAGCAACTCCATCGAAAACTCTACAGAAATTGCAAGCTGCTTGGGATGAGGAAAAGGATCACTAACAATGTTTCTTGTATTGGCTGAGCAACCTGTTGGGATTCCGCATCCTCAAGATGCATTCAAAAAGCTCCATTGGCCAATGGATGCGCATCTCAGTCAGTAAATAGATGTAAATAGCATAGCCTATAATATTTTCGGTTGCGTAGATGAGTGCCTCTATTCTGCAGTTCTAGCGGGAGCAAAATCTGGAAACAAAACCGAGGAAGACAGGTTTTTTCGCATGCCCTGAGGATCGTCAGAAAAGAGCCAGGGACTGCTGGGAATCAACACGATAAATTGAGGACTGGACATAGGACTTTAGAAAATATGCCCAAAGTCCATCAGGTTTCCCAGGGGGAAATGGCAAATGTATGACCATGATCGACGACAATATATTGTTGTCTTACTGCTATTACTTCATTACCTATATCCACATATCATATATATATAATTATATATATATATACATTATGATAAAAAGAAATATGTCACCATATGCAGTCAAACAACATACTCCCTCTATATAACCATCCACGATTCATCCGGGTCAGCACCTGCCGAAGCGGCAATTCATTGCGTGCTGGGAGAGGTGTTTGTGGCTCACCAATTCCGTACAGCCAAGCACCTCTGCAGTCAGACGCGTAGAAATGGATCAGGGAGGATGTTACGTAGAAGAGAATTTCCTGAAATTCTGGATTCAGTTTTCCACACACACTGAAAAGTTCAAGACCATCAGCGGCATATCATCGCCCTTCTGGGAAGGGAAGGAGGGACAAGCAAAACCCTAAATGGAAAAATAAACCTAGAGTACCGTGGAGTGGTGTAGTGTTGAACCTTACTCTTGGCGGCTATCCGACTATCCTATCCTAGTCTAGCCATGCCGAGTCCTTACACAAAGCTTTTGGCTGAAGGAATTTTGCCCATCCCACCCCTGCCTGGTGCACACAGGGCACAGGGCGGTACACGCAGCGGGCGGAATGGCGCAAGCGATGTTGGGCATTGATCTCCTGATTGAATTTCCCTTGTGGCTGACCACCATCGAACTTCATACAATATATACAATTTTTCTTACATTGCCCCCATGTCCTGTTACTGTCCACCTGGATTCGGTTCCACGGTCACTGAAAAGACATGATTTGGTTCCAATATGCTCCAATCGTTTTTCAACTCCAGTGGCTTGATATATCTTGATTTGGGATTTCTGGGTTTGGTGGAAATTGGTGTTTTCCATGTTTTTCAGCAGCTTCCGGTCTGTTTCCATGGCTAGTAACAGCACGAGACAACCGGAACTCCTCCTGGCAGCCACGCTTGGCATGTAGACATGGCACAGGGCGAGAGGCACACTTCTCCGCATGGCTCCTGCAAAGGTGGGATCCTGTTCAAAGGGTGCAGCCAATATGGGACTGTCGGGGATTCCGATGATTCTGGAACGGGCAGTTTTTTGCGAAGAAAGTGTCAGCTTCACCGGGGACAAGACTGATGACATTCTGCTGTGAAAGTGGCAATATCGTAAAATGATGTAAAATGTGCCCAAGAATATCCAATCAAGCCAGTTAAGAGCAAACATGGTCCACCTGTAAAGTGCCCAGTGCCCACCCCTCCTTACATTCAGAGAGAAAATACGTTCTGGACATCCGCGGCTTTCATATGGACACGCAACGGGCTTAAAGTCACAGACCTGAAGCTCTGGGGGTTGATAGGCTGAGATGGGCTGGGAACGAGAAGACTGTGAGTAGCTGCCAATCCAGTCGAACCCGGCGACATTCCTATGACCCAAGAGGATGACCTAAGCTGACCTAAGCCTCGCCTCAGCAACGACTATGGCGTAACCATATGTGACGATGCGTAACGGTTTGACCCTTGCATTGTGATTTCTCACACCTCCTGGTGGCTGTCCACTTTTTGTGCTTGAATCCACTCCTGCGCCGGTGAATGCACACTTGCCACTGGCGCCATGCAATTTGTGCGCTGGATGTCGGGATGAAAGTAAATGATCAAAATATGATCAAAGGATACCAGTAGTACCGCACAAGGCGGTGGCGGAAGTTTCAAAAATAGGAAACCTATAGCAGAGGTTGGTTGTTGTGAATCAGGGATGGCAGAGCGAAGCCACTGATGGACTGAAAGGTGCTTGATCTCTCTCACTCTTTCTATCTCTTTCTCTGACTATCTACCTACCTACCTATCTATTTTCTATGTATCTATCTATCTATCGATATCTCTCTCTCTCTCTCTTTCATCTAATTACCCAATCTATCTATCTATCTATCTGTCTGTCTGTCTGTCTGTCTATCTGTCTACCTGTCTATCTGTGGTGCAGTGTCATTCAGTGTATTGTAGTGTAGTGTAATGTAGTGTAGTGTAGTGGAGTGTAGTGGAATGTAGTGTAGTGTAGTGGAGTGTAGTGTAGTGTAGTGAAGTGTAGTGGAGGTAGTGTAGTGTAATGTAGTGTAGTGTAGTGGAGTGTAGTGTAGTGGAGTGTAAGGGTAATGTAGTGTAGTGTAGTGTAATTTAGTGTAGTGGAGTGTAGTGTGTAGTTGTGTAGTTGTAGTTGTAGTGTTGTGGAGCGTAGTGTAGTGTAATGTAGTGTAGTGGAGTGTAGTGTAATTTAATGTAGTGTAGTGTAGTGGAGCGTAGTGTAGGGTAATGTAGTGTAGTGAAATTTAATGTAGTGGAGTGTAGTGGAGTGTAGTCTAGTTGTGTAGTTGTAGTTGTAATGTTGTGGAGTGTAGTGTAGTGTAATGTAGTGTAGTATAGTGGAGTGTGGTGTAATGTAACGTAGTGTAGTGTAGTGAAGCGAAGCGGCGAAGCGACATCTGAACCTCCAAAAAGTGGTCCGAACCCCTAGTGCTTTGTACATTTTCACGTCGAAATGTGCTTCGCTCCACAATGACGTGCACTTTTTCAACATCCGAACCTCCAAAAGTGGCGCGAACATGTAGTGTTTTGTACATTTTACATTTTCACTTGGAAATGTGCTTCGCACCACAACGGCGTGCACTTTTTCGACATCGCAACTTCCAAAAGTGGTCCGACAATGGTGTGCTTTGTACATTTTGACTTGGAAATGTGCTTCGCGCCACAACGGCGTGCACTTTTTCGACATCTGAACTTCCAAAAGTGGTCCGACAATGGTGTGCTTTGTACATTTTGACTTGGAAATGTGCTTCGCGCCACAACGGCGTGCACTTTTTCGACATCTCAACTTCCAAAAGTGGTCCGACAATGGTGTGTTTTGTACATTTTGACTTGGAAATGTGCTTCGCGCCACAACGGCGTGCACTTTTCCAACATCCGAACCTCCAAAAGTGGCGCGAACATGTGGTGTTTTGTACATTTTGACTTGGAAATGTGCTTCGCGCCACAACGGCGTGCACTTTTTCATGTCTCATCTGGCCAGCTAGCTCCGCACCCGCCGCTTTAGCGAGCCTACTTTTCGACCCTCCGGAGCCACAAATCATTGGAAAAACACAGTGAATCGCGACTTTCCTACCTTTTCGCGCATCTCCATCTTCTTTCTTCTTACTCTTTCTCTTCTACTCTTCTTTCTTCTAATCTTTCTCTTCTCTCTGCCTCTTCCCTGCTCTGCTTTTCATCTGTCCATATTGTCGGAAGTTTGACTTCTAAACTTCCTTCGATCAATGTCAAAGCAAGCAGACTCAGAATATGCCTGCAAAGTGCCCGCCTCACAGCCATGGACAGCATAGGGACAAGGCATCAAGCGAAAGCCTCGCAGGAGCGAAGTTCTGCCGTTCTGCCGACTGTGGGAGCCCGCATGTGTTGCATGTGATACACATGCCAGAGTAGGAATCCAATGGACACCGGTCACCGGACTTTCGAGCACCATAACTTGCATCTGCAAGTGTAGCTTCCTACTTTTTCGACATTTTTTGGGATGTGGGAAAAAGGATCATGAAAGCAAAAGGAACATCCTCAAGAACTGCAAGTGCTGGATGCTGGATAGGGCTGGTCACATA
The DNA here is from genome assembly GCA_947184155.2 of Cladocopium goreaui. Classification (NCBI taxonomy): domain Eukaryota; class Dinophyceae; order Suessiales; family Symbiodiniaceae; genus Cladocopium; species Cladocopium goreaui. The sequence goes on from CAMXCT020001313.1 coordinate 630,921, forward strand.
GTTTCAGGCTCCCACACATACTTCGATGGCAAGCGCGTTCTTGAGTTTGTTTCATTCTCGTACAGAATCCCCGATCCCACCGTTGCTATACATCCTGTCATTACTTGTGAATGAAATTCAGGCAAGGGTCCACATTGCTCAGAATGGGCGGCAGCATCTTCAGCATTTGGCTGGTAGGAGCAGCCCTTGTGCTTGCAGTCCACTGGCCGATGGTTGCAACCTTGGAGGCAAAAAATTGTAAGACCCAAAGAGGCCAACGCTGTTAGAGGACCAAACTCCATTGCCTTCATAAACCATCACCAAGGCGATCCCATCCTCCATATAACCCATGTATCATATATCATCATATTATATCCCCATGACAACCACCACATTCTCGTCATTGACTCAATATTCTGGCCGAATTCAAATATGTCATAATACTTAAACAAACTTGGAAAAAATGCCATTATTGTGGTATTCCATGGTATTCCGGTATTCCCCTGCTACCCATCATCCAATCATAGCCAGATTGCTCTCGCAGTGCTGCTCCAACTCTCGAGCGTTGATCCGCTTCTCGCAGCCGCGCGCCTCGAAGCTGCACGGCACCGGCCAGTAGCCGCAGCCGGAGGCATGGCGAGCTGAGTTGAAGAAGGACAATTGCTGGGTGCCTGGGCACTGGGGATACTGGGGCTGGTTGTTGGTTGTCTTCGATCCAAAGCTCCAATGTATGTGATGATGAGGACTGCGTAACTCGTGGGGTGCCGTGACAAGATCATTTCATTGCCGCGGGCAGATTTTAGCAGACTTACATTTCTGGGAGATGTTTCAGAGTGCCGAGGGGCATCCACGCTGCTTGTACTTGCAAAACACTGGTCGGTATTTGCAGCTCTTGGCATGCGAGGTCTTGTCGCGGTAGCATGGCTCCATCTTGCAGCCTACCACTTGACCAATACTGATTGATGGCCTGGACATGCCTGGACCCCATGTTCACCCTAGCGGTGATGCTATGGTGCTTCAGTGCTTCAGGTGCTCCTGTATCAACTGTTCTGGAAAAGTTCGTTCGGACTACACAAGGCCTTCGCAACAAATAGGCATGCACCATCATGCACCAGTATCGGCCAATAGAATGTCAATGGGTGTAATAGGGACAAAGCATGGCAGAACCACTACCCCCACGAGCCCCACCTAAGGCTTGGAAGGGGCACGGTACGGGACGGAAGGCACAGGAGTTCCTATGCATGTCCTTGGCACAACGCAAGGAACCACTGGCGCAGCCTTGCAACCCCAAGCAAGGACGAGTGAATCCTTGATCATGGTGGGCTACTGTTGTTTGGGGGCACAGCACGGCTCTGTAATATGATCCTTGGTTGTGACATCACTCAGTACTATCGCTTGGGATGCACTTTTGGTCGCAGAACTTCAGCTGCCAGGCGTCGCGATCTGCTGCGTTCACCGTTGCTTCACATCCATCGGCTTCGAAGGGACCTGGGGCAGTGGCCCTCAAGGGTGGCGGAACCTGGTAGCACCTATGATCCTCTCCCAGCTACAGAGGTCCCATCTCAGGCCCAAACACGGCACGGGTCGGAAGTCACAAATATCCGCATGGCTCTCCGCCTCCTCATGCGCCAACAACTCACATAACCAAAGATGGTCACCTGGTGGTCTATCGTAAATTTCGCCATGTTTCAACCTCAGCCCCGGCCTGAATGAACAGAAGCTCTTGGCAGCCTCGCTTTGCCTGGGGCAAAGCAAAGCGTTACTAGGGTAGAAGGAACAGGCGAACGTATTTGAAGCAGGTGACATGATCCGAAAAGACTCTTGCAGGATCGTTTTTCAGCTGATCAAAACCGGAAGCCTCCAAAACGTAAGTGCGACCCAAATGGCTAAGACTAAGACATCACACTTGCGCCTCCGCATCACTTACGCCTCCGTACATCACTTACGCCTCAATCAGCTTACATGACCTGATTCCCATCACAGCACGAGGGATTCTTCTTTTTGCTCATAGCAGCTCAGCGTCAATCAAACACACGTACATGTTCGTTCTCGTTGTCGTTGTCGTTGTCGTTGTCGTTGTCGTTGTCGTTGTCGTTGTCGTTGTCGTTGTCGTTGTGGTCGTGGTTGTGGTTGTGGTTGTTGTTGTGCTGTTGTGTTGCTGTTGCTGTTGCTGTTGCTGTTGCTGTTGCTGTTGCTGTTGCTGTTGCTGTTGCTGTTGTGGTTGTGGTTGTGGTTGTGGTTGTTGGTTGTTGGGTGGGCGGGCGGCGGCGGGCGGCGGGTTGGGTGGTTTGGTTGGGTGGGTGGTGGTGGTGGTGTGCCGACCGAAACAAATCCTGCGCGAGTCTCTCTGGGTCATGGTTAAAAAATCACATGCCAGGATACATGCTGACACTGCACCGGACGGAAGTCGCACGTGGTGGCCTGGGAGGTCGAGTCGAGCTTTCCTAAGTCATTGGGTGTCCCAAATCATTCAAAATTAGACATATTTTTCGTATTGAAACCTATGGTTTTGGGGATGCCCCATTTTAGGAAACAAATGGAAACATCCATATTATGAGATTGAATGGGACATCATCATGTACTCTCACTTCCAAGTTGGATGCAAATATCAAAAAATGGGAAAGCAATGGAAAGCACCAATGCGTATAATGCGTATACTGACTGATCACTGAGGGAAACCTCTTGGTTCCCAATTCGCCGCACAGGTTTCTGACCCAGTCAGGAATGCGGATAGCAAGTAGCGTGGGTCTTCTCTTGGTTCTTGGACGGCTGCACTTGGCACCTGGACGAATTCATTTCAAACAAAAGTGGTTGGAGATGGTTGGAGTGCCGGAGAAACATACATTAAGAATATTGAAGGCAGTCCATTTCTTGGTGCTACACATGCAACATGAGGAAGCCCACACCATGTAGCAGCAGAATCACCACGCATCAAACAACGCCTCGGTTCAACCCGATACCGCCAAGCTGCCCTCGGTCCGCATAGCGGCAGGGTACTGGCCGAAACTCACACTTGTCCCCATGTGACATCCGCTGGTAGGCCACGATGATTTCCTGCAGCATACGAGAGAAATCGTTGCAAAATAGAATGTTGCAAACATGTTGCGAATTAGGTTCAACTCATGACAAAAATGCTGAAAGTGATCCTGACAGCCACGTTCTCGATGGAGGCATGGCACGGGACGATAGTGGCCTCGGCGGGCTGCTGGCTCGAGTCTTTCCTAAAATACTCGATGGTTAATAGGGATTCCGATTCCCCATTCATGGATTGATTGTAATAATCCTTAATACTGTATCTTGGATAAAAGAATTCCGAATGATCCCCTATATATAATCATCAACCAACAGGGGTTTTGAACACTGCTTAGTTGAAAATGATGTGTCTGAAAATCTTCGACAAGACCACGCAATCGGAATATCTCGGAATCGCTGACGAGGTTCACTCAGCTGCATGCTCTGCTTGCAGGTTCGCAATGGGCATGACTTTGCAACCATCGTAGCGGCATTTCACTGGCCGAAACTCACAATTCTCAATATGATCCTGTTCTTCCTTAGCTCACTCGATGAAGCAATGTTGCTGATTGTTTGTCCTCCTAGCCTTATCTGTGTCAACAGCGATTCAGCCTAGGTCAGTCTGTAACTGTACTTCTTGTATAATTGAAGACGTGCTAAATTCAAAGAGAGACAAAAGTCCCGAAAAAGAGCCTTGCACCTTTCATGTAACTCAGCAATGTAATCCAACTTAAAGTAGCTGAACTTGATGAAAGTGATCGAGAAAATCGTCCACCCCCCAGATTCAAGCCATGCTACGTAGGCCAACGGCTGCTGCCGACAGCCGCTCTTGCGATATGGACATGACACAGGGCGGAACTCACAGTTCAAGGCATGCTGCCTTAGAATCAATGGCATGCCTCATTGCCATCGTCATTTGCCTGTTTGTTACCTTCAATGTTGAGACACAGAGATCAGTGTCAAGAATCTATGTTCTCCCTGATTTGCTTCCCGATTTTCTCCCAGATTTTCTCGCTGATTCTCTTCCCTATATTCTTCCCGAGTTTACCCCTATTTGATTCCCTATTTTCTGCTCTATTTTCTTCCCTATAGTTTCTCCCTGATTTTCTTCTCAATTTTCTCTTCAATGTTCTTCCATATTCTCCCCGGTTTTACTGTACCTATTTGATTCCCGATTGTCTCTTCTACTTTATTCTGTAGTTTCTTCCTCGGTTTTCTTCTCTATTTTTTCTCGATTTTCTGTCCTACTTTTTCCCCTAGTTTCTCCTTCATTCCTTCTCCGGGTTTCTTCCTTTTTTTCTTCCCTGTATATTTTCTTCCCAATGTTATTCCTCCCTTCCCTATTTGCCTTGCGATTTTCTTCCCTATTGAATTCCTTGTTTTCCTTCTTATGTTGCCGGTTTTTTCTGTCCAATGTGTTTCCTCTTTTGCCGCCTATTTTCTTTTTTGAGTTGGGTCATTCGAGGGAAGTACAGTAGTTCAGTATCTATAACTTTCGAAGGTCTCACTTCAAGACTGTCGGCAAATGCCTTGAACAAAGGTTTCGTAGAAAATCGGAATGTCAACGATACCTGCTTGAAGCCGAGAGGCTCAATGAAGCAGGGTGGACGTTGCATGGGACAGCCATGCTTGGAGTGAGGGCCTGGGTACAACACTATATTGTCAGCCTGAGAAAAAAATGCATGCATACCATACGCATATATACATAACATTAAAAAACATAACATAACATAGCATGACAGGACATACACCCAGTCGGGAAAGCAAGTGCAACATCTGTCTGAAAACAAATCACAATGGGACGCTGCGCATTCAGGAAGTCACAGAAGTCAGTGCAAAATTATGCAAATCAGCATGGGACGCTGTGCACCAGCAATCATCTATTTTGTTTAATGTTCGGTGTTTTTTATGGCTCTAAAATTAGGAGCCATATTGTGGACGCTGCATCTATGCAGTCATTGTTTTAAGTTATTTTGAATGATTTTGTTGAAAAAAGCAATGGAACGCAAGTGACTTCCAAAACGCCAGCTGGACGCAACAAAGCAAGTGAACGCATTGAGTTTCGAACTGGGGCGTAACATAACATAATAAAATGTACTGTATAATATAATACAGTATAATATTAAACAAAAAAACTACAATATAATATAATATGCCACCATACCTATATTATAATATAATATAATTTAATATAATATAAAATAATATAATATAATATAATATAATATAATATAATGCAATTTAATATAATTAATAGAGTAAAATATCATAATATAATATCACAATAAAATATTATAATATAATAATATTATAATATAATCTAATCTAAGATAAGATAATAAGATAAGATAAAATAAGATAAGATAACACTAAAAAAGATAAGAAAATATATAAGATAAGATAATATAATATAATATCAGAAAATAAAACCTGAGACAATATAATAAGATAATAAAACATATTTTTTAGCATAAGATAATATGACCTAGGGTACTATAATATAAATTCATTTAAGATGATATGAGAAAATAAGATAAGATAATATAAGATAAGTATAGCATAGTATAGTATATGCTATAATATTATACTAGATAACAGTTTATGTGCAATATATGATGCCATAATTAATGTGTTCAAATATGTTACATATCAATATAATTCAATCAATGTACATATATATATACATATATATATATACATATATATATATATATACATGCAGCCAAGGCCACAATGCACAGCGCGCGCCTCCATGCGCCGCCTCGCCATGGGCGCCGTTGTCACCACAGGCGGCGGCTTCGGACGCTTGGCGACGGGGTGCCAGCCCACGTCCAGCAACTCGCAGGCTTCCAGCAGCCTGGGGGCCCGTTGGGGGATGATTACTGGGGTACCCTAAACAACATAACGAACAACAATGGGATTGATGGGAAATTACATGGAATTACCATCTGGTAATTTAACATGGCTATTGAACATAGCCCATTCATAGTTGATTTACCTATGAAAGATGGTGATTTTCTATAGCTATGTTAGTTCCCAGCGCCGCCCCCAGGCAACTGGTCACGAAACCAATGTTTTTGTTTTTTTTAAGGGTTTGGGGTGGGGGGGAGGTTAACGTCCCTGTGAACTTGCTCATGTCATGTATGCTTCGTGAACTTCTGGGTTTCGGTGGGGTGGGGGGGATATTTAACGTCCCTGCGAACTTGCTCCAGTCATGTATGCTTCATGAACTTTGGGGTTGCCTGGGTTATATATATATATATATATACAATATTACACAATGAAAATCACATTTATATACATATATATGTATATAAACACGTGCATAAATATACATTCATTTCCCTATTATATACATACAAATGTACATGTCTTTTTGTTTATATTTATGCACACAAATATCCACTTACGGACATACATACACACACAGAGACATATATATATATATGTATATATATATATATATCACATGTATATTTATATATATATAAATATAATATAAATATAAATTATTTATACATATATACTGTACTTATATAAATTAGCTTGTTGGGGAATGTTCCATTGCACTTTCTCAAACACTTGGCCAAAGCTTGCAACGCTTGCTGATAATGGCGCGAGAGAGCACAAGGCGCAAAGAACAAAAGGCGCCAAAAAACACCAGTTGCCCAGGGCGGCGCGACCTGTTAGTTTACCAGAAGGTAAATGAGAAAAAAATCATCATTGACCTGAAATCAATTGAAATCAGACAAATGTTGGGCTATTTTGGGAGAGTTACCCTGATCCGAACATTCCAGTGAGGTAGAACAGTGAGGTCGCTATAATTTATCCAGATGATTGGGATGGTTGGGATAGGATGATTCGGAATGCTTTTGGGAGATGTGTTTGGGGGACATGCCAAGGTGTTGTTGAAATTGGGAACGATCATGGGCAATCATACCTTTTTCTCGCTGGGGAGCCGAAAGATCTCAGAAAAATCCTTTTGCTTTTGGCTGAAGGTCTTTGCGCAGACTGGGGCACCCTACCCTGTTTCTTGCTGTTCTTCCTTTGGGGAAAAATACTGTGCATATCTGTGCATGACAATGCTAACATCATCCATCAGCATCTTCATGCCCAGGCACTGGGCACTGGGCGCTGCGGCCCCATAGCTGCCCAGCGCCCAAAGCATCAGATTTTGTGCTCGCTTGGTGAGTAGTGCCTCCTGCAGGGCAGCCCATCCGGTCATACCTTATTCAGAAATTGTGAAAACGTCTGCCTTCTCGGAAAAACTAGGTCCAAAAGATATTTTGTGCTTGGTAAGCTTGGTACTTTTTAGACCTTTCTGGTAATGATTCTGATTTGGCATGATTTGATTTTGTCCTGTTGGGATGCATGCCGCCAGGAACTTCTAAGCCAGAACCCAAACAATTGCAATGGGGTTTTAAAAATGCCCAAAATGAGAATGTCTCAGAATACACCACCCGACCATGCTGCAAGGAGCCTCTTCATCAGAATATTCATAGTGAGATTGGATACAGACCTGTTAGTACTCCGTGAGCTATTCGTAAGTCTAGTCTAGTCCTTGAATGTCTTTGAAGGCCCGCGATCCTCAAGCCCACAAAGCGCAGCAAACCCCTTCTTTCTTGTTCCAGCGGTCTAGTGTTGCATGAGCCAAACAACGGGATGCGATAAAGGTCTCCTTCCCGTGTGGCTCTGACACATGACCTATGGGGTAGAACCTGTCCTGCATTGTATTCACACACCCCACGCCCATCGAGAGTTTGAGGCTTGGGCGCAGGAGAGTAAGTGCCAGGGCTGAGATTTCCTCACCTATCCTCACCTTAATTAAATGAAATTGGCACCATTTGCCTTCTTCAAAATCGTGTTTCCTATATCAACGCTGTCCGGTTCCTCATGCTCTTCGAAAGAATTGCGTGGTTCCCCGAATTATGCATGGATCCACTGGCTCGCCGAAGGACGTGCCCGCTTCACGAATGCACCTTGCACGAATCATCGAAGGCTAGTACTACCAGAGGTTTTACTCTGGCTTTATCTCAAAATTTGGAGCTTGAATTACTCCGGCTCTCAGGTGCCTCTCTCAGGTGCCCTTTGGGATGATCTTCGGCATCTACTTCGCTTTTGGACATTTCTTCTTCCTCGAAGCTCCTGGAGTGGCTGATTCGAAGGCATCGGGTGTTTCTTGGCTGCCGGAAGCAATGGCACGCATGTAGTTCATGTGGCGTTCTCGCTCCTCTTGATCAAGATGTGCAGTTTGGGCGATCATCTGACGCTCACTCTTCATGGCTGCTTGCTGCTTCGCTTCATGTTGTTCCATAAGTTGATCTGGCCGCAGTAGGCCTTGCTTCACTAGCGTCAACGATCCGGAATACGCTCTGACCTTCTTGGTCACTGCGCAGAAGGTGGATCCTCCAATGGGTAGTTGGCCCTGAAGTAGTCGCAGCTCTTCACGCCAAATGTCCCAAGGATTAGTTCTCACCATAGATGAGCTTCTCCTTCTGAGCGCCTCCCTCTCCTGGTCGTTGATGTTGGGATTGTCGGCAAACATTGTGGTGAAGCTCGCAGGTTTCATGCCCGTCTCGACCAGATGCTTCATCAATCTGCGCATGATTCGCGTGCCAATCGTTATTCGCAAGTACACTTCTTCATTTCTTCCTCCGGTTTCTCCCTCACTGGACTTCTTCTTCTCAAACAAGGCTTTCATCTCTTCTTCTCTTGGAGGTTTCAGTTCGCAATGTTTGTCTGCCCCGAGGTGAGGATAGTAGCTATCGGAGCTATCGAATTCAAACATCGTTATGCATCATGATGACCACGTCGATAACGCGCGCTGCCCCGTCCACTGCGTCGACATTGACTGCCTCAGTGGTGCATTCAATGATGCATCCGGGAACAAGCCGGATTGCCCAGATAGGAAGAGGGTTGGCTTTCCTTTCGGTCTCCTCCCTCTGTTTTTGCGCTCTCTTGTTCCCTTCTTGCCTCCTCATCCTCTCGTTCCCGGGGCTCTCTCTCTCTTCATGAGTATGGACTCCAGATAGTGGCTCGGGTGGTGGAGCGCGTGGTCGATCAAAGTTCTGATCGTCACCAGTCAGTGTCCATATCGTGCGATCTGGATACTTGTGCTCCTCATGGCCAGCATGCTCAGCCTGTTGTTGTCTGGCCGTTGCTTTTGCTTTTCGGATGAGCTCATCGACCTCGTCGACGTCCTCATCCTGTTGTTGACCGTCATCTTCTGGGAGGTCATCGGATCCGCCATCATCTCGTTGAAGTTGTTGTTCATCTTCTGTCTGGGTCCTATCTCCGTAGCTCACGAGGGTTCTGCGGAAGTTCAGGCAGATCGTGAGATCATGTGGAGTCTCGAACAGACATGCTGGGCACATCACTCTGCCAGCTTCCTTCGAGGTGTAGTTCTCCGCCAGGAATGTCACAACCCTGCTCCTCAGTGGGTCACTGGGGCTGAGGGTTTGAGTCCCGCCTGCAGGCTTCAAGCGCTGCCAGGTACTTCTTGAAGTCGTCGTGGTTCTGAGGTGTGTCAGCTTCGATCAAACCTTCTGTCCCAAGATGCAAAAGGGCTGAAGAAAATCTGCATCCTACCTTCTCGTCCCCCCCCAGGTCGCAGCCTTCCTTGGACTATCATGTCGAGGTTCCTGATCTCGGCGATGTGGAAGCAATACTTGAACACCCCTGTGATTTCTGATGTCAACGAATGCTGGATCTTTTCCAGCTCAAGCTTCAGACTTCCAGGCCTTGATGAGTGCGCACTTGGAGATCGGATTGCAATGGGAGCTATAGCAGCTAAGTAGATCCCCGATCCATCCTCAGGGATGAGCCGTTGCATCACTGTATCGACACCCAGCTCGCCCACGAGGAAGTCGTCTGGCACTGTGAACGTCTCGTTGAGAGCGTACCATCTCACTCTTCTCGTCTTCCTCTGGTACTCAGCCCATTGCATCCTGATGAGTTGCTTGACTCGGTGTCTGATTGTGGATGCCGTGTGGTTGCCGTCGGAGCCGAGATTGGCCGTTGCTGCCTTGTCATACACGGATCGTTTTTCATGAAGTCGTGGATGTCGACCCATCCAGCCTCGTCACACCTCAGTCCGGGGAAGTATCTTTGGTAGTCCTTCTCCCAGACCTGATGTCTTCCAACATGATGTCGTAGGACTTTGTTGGCTCTGTAGCTCAGCTTGATTTCCCAGTTGGCCATGAAGAGGGATTCATTCTCTCTGTTGTCACCTGGGGTTTGCTGGAGTCCATTGCCTGCGACGGCTGTTGCCCTGAAGATGCCTCCATAGATCGGTAGAGTTTTGAGGCATCCGATGCAGGTTCTGACGTTCAACTTCTTGTACATCGGGCGGTCTGACGCAGCAGGTGTGCGTCCATGGCCTCCTCGCATGACATCACCGTCCCGTGTTCAGGATCTCGTCCAGTTCTGCGTGATTGGCACGGCCGTCTCTATCCACACGGGCTCCACAATAGCTCATCCCTCCATGGACTCGGTTTCCGCTCTTAAGTAAGAGGGGTGGAGTACATACTCTCACCTTGTTTTCCTGATGGGTGCTTCGACTTCTCCATTTCTTGTTGTTGATCCTCTTCCGCCCCGTCTTTCTCCTGGCTCTCCTCGGCTTCTAACTTCTTCTTGGTGAGGATGTCGCGGAGCTTATTTAGGGCGTTCTTGACGTCATCTGATCCGTCGGCTTTGCAGCGCTGCCATGCCATTTCACTTTCTTGAATGATATGTCGTGCTCCATCCTCAGCAAGCTCATTGCGACGACCAAGTTCCATGATCCTCATGGTAGAACCTTCAACCATGAGATGTGCCTCAGCAAGAGCCTCCGACTGTTCACTCATGATACGTGCTGCACTGGCTAGTGATTCCCTCATGTACTCAATCTCAGTGGAGACATATCGTTGGTACATGTCGAATTTGTAGTTGGAATAGATGTTCATTTCACACATTGCTTCATTGCGATGACGTAATGCATCCTTAAACAAGCTGACTCTTTCTTCGAGTTCATACCTAGCTTTCTCACTCTTATCCATCTCATTGCTGACATGTAGAAGTTGCTTGCGAAATTCAATTTCGCCCGGAGTCGCGCTGTTGGAGGGCTTACGTTTCGCGGTGCCCGCCGAAGGACTTGCACCGTTACTCCGTGTAATGTTGGCCGAAAGACCTACATTACTTTTTTGTCCGCTATAGCAAGTCTCGAAGGTCGCCTCGCTGATCTTGCCGAAGACGATCTCTGTGGTGTTCCCCTTGCATTAGATTGGCCGTGGCTCGCAGAAGCTCTGCTATGCGCACTGCTGCTGAAAGCCACCGATGGACGGGCCGGGGCCGCAAAGGACATATGGGTTTCATTGCTGCTAGTATTGGTCTGCGACATCACTTCGGTTACTGTGCTTCACACCACTTCTGTTTACACCAGTCCAATCGACTGGTAGTAGGGCAAGGGGTTTCCGAAGTCGATGAGGAGGAGCCGCGTCCAATCAGCCACCAGTCAAGCTTTGCAATGTGAAGCCTGGCCGAAGGTTGTATGGAAGTAGCTCTTGAGCAGTTAGTTGTAGGACCACCGTACGCCCCAGGGTAGAGCGTACGGCTGATAACCTGAGATTGGGTACAGACCTGTTAGTACTCCGTGTCTAGTCCTTGAAAGTCTTTGAAGGCCCGCGATCCTCAAGCCCACAAAGCGCAGCAAACCCCTTCTTTCCTGTTCCAGCGGTCTAGCGTTGCTTGAGCCAAACAACGGGATGCGATAAAGGTCTCCTTCCCGTGTGGCTCTGACACATGACCTATATGGGGTAGTACCTGGCCTGCATTGTATTCACGCATAATATTTCACTATGGCGCTCAAAGAAAAATAAGCTTTGGTGGTACCCCCAACAGCCGCAATCGTTTATTCTTACAAATCTTTCTGAAGCGTGCTGCGAAGCAAAGTGCTGGAAACACTTCAGCTGGGTTTCTGTGAGTTAAATGGCCGCAAATCCTGTTGAACCTGACCTGGCTCTGCACTAAAGCCTCCCAGACCTTCTCCGGAACCTTCTCCGGAAGCTTCTCCGGAACCTTCTCTGGAACCTTCTCCGGAACCTTCTCCGGAACCTTCCCCGGAACCCTGTTGAACCTGACCTTGGCTCTGCACCAAAGCCTGTCCGACACCAAGGCTTCCTGGAACCTTCTCCAGAACCTTCTCCGGAACCCTATTGAATTTTACCTGGCTTTGCACCAAAGCTTTCTGGAACCTTCTCTGGAACCTTCTCCGGAACCTTCTCCGGAACCTTCTCAGGAACCCTCTGCACCGAAGCCTCCCAGACCTTCTCCGGAACCTTCTCCGGAACCCTGTTGAACATGACCTGGCTCTGACCTGGCTCTGCACAAAGCCTCCCAGACCTTCTCCGGAACCTTCGCAACCTTCTCCGGAACCTCGTTGAACCTGACCCGGCGCCTGCACCAGTGCACACCGGAGCTATTCTGGGCTGAAGACCCCATTAGCTTATGCTGTTGGGGAATAAACATGTTGCATGCATTCCAATTCGAGCCTCAGCGAGAATGAGCAGCCTTGTGTTTGGTATAGTATAGATTCTTCACAATTGTCATTCTCAAGACTATTTTAAGGCAGGTTGTGCCCAGTCCATCTTACTTCCATGTCAACAGTGCAAGTCAATATACTGAAAATCGACCTGAAAGACCGTCACGGGCCAGTCCTCCGGAACACGCATTGTGACACATGGATCGCGCCTTGGGCTAAGCCTCAGCCACATGTGGAGCGCAAGGCGATGAGCAATGGCAAAGCCGCAAAGCCTGACATCTGCTGATTTAAGCCATGTTCAAAACTATTCAGAATCAATCGATGGCGTTTACTCTCATCACTCTTAACCTGAAAAACAACCCATCCACAAGCCCACCGCTCTGGGTATGTTGCGATCTTGCACTGTTGGGGCTCCAGATCTCTCGCAGGGACTGGCGCAGGGACTGATGGCACAAACTGGTAAAAAGATGTAGCAAGAGCTGAATCCAACTCTAAAGAAATGGGACTGGTGCCTTGAAGCCCCCTTCGCAACTCATGCTCAAAAAGGGCAACAAATCCTCCCTGGGAAACTGACTTATCTGACTTCACTCCTATCTCACGATGCACAAACGGCCCCTTGCAGCATGAACCGAGCACCCCCACATTCGAAGCTCCAAAGCGTGGGGACTCTGGCTGCCTGCAGCCCGCCAAAGTCATGTTGGGCATCGCGCCAAAGGGAACACACCAAAACGTCTAATGCATCGATGAGCCGCAATTGCTTTGGTTGATCCCAAGCTGTCTTTCAACCATTCGGAGGTGAAGATATCTGCATGACTCAAAAGGCAACAATCCCACAAGTTCAACTTTGCTTAGAATCTCCACCATCAAAACTAAATTCCGGTTTCAGCTTGAGCAAATGCTATTGCAAGGACATAATCTGAGGTATGAGATATGTTTGCTTCAAAAAATGTATGTCACCCCATATAGCTGATAAAGAATGAATCAAATATATCTGATATCAAATGGTATTATCTCTTGACCCTTGATCATCTACAAATTGAAATGTTATCGGCCCATTAGCCCATTATCTACAAATATCCACGCTCCCCCAGCTCCACGGGCGTCCGTGGGCCTCCGTCTGGGGCTCGGTGTTCGGGATCTCGAGGTGGATCGATCAGTGACGGCGCTGCTCAATAGCAGGGCTATCTCAAGAAGAAACCTCCAGAGAAACAGGGCGAATTAGGAAATGGATGGAATCTGGTGGAAGGGCCACACATATTTCAAACATGTTGTTTAAAACTCAGTCGCTATATGTCAATATCTTGCGGTCACCCCTGGGTCGTCCCTCCGCATTCAGCCCGTAGCACATCGCTCCCCAGTGCACCTTCCAACCTCTTCGAGATCCTTTTGCACTGCAGAGCCCATGGGCCGTCGCTGCAGCTGATCCATCCGCATAGCCACAGCAGTGATCTTAGCCTTGCACTGAGAGAGCCTGCATTCATCGGAAACTGTCCCAATGGATTGGATGTGTTGTTCCGAGGCGTTTTTGTTGGGGGTGTGGTGCTGGCACACCCGGATGACAACATTAAATGGGGCAAGCTTAAGTTCAAAAGGCCTTCCAAAGCGGCATATCTAGTGCAATGATGTGCAATCTAGTGGAGCCCATACCTGCTGGAAGCTGCCCGCGTCTTCAGCATCGCCAGCTGTCGCTCATCCAGCTGTCCGCTGTCATTGCTGGTGTCCAGACACCGGAGACGCCTCCACACCATCCAGGATTCTTCAACATTTCTGCACTTCTGCACAAAATGCCCCCCTTCAACCCCAGTAATTTGGTGCAATTCCAGTGACACCAAGCTCAAACAGCCTTCAACAGTAGCCACGTCCCCCCAATGTAAAGCCCCACCACCACCACCACCACCAGGTTGAACCTTTCATCGGATGATGCGGAGAACAGCCGCTTCACCTCGAAGAGGTTTCGACTTGGACTTCGCGGGCTCAGCGATGGCGTGCCAGACGTCGCCATGGCAGCTGTGATGAAGAGCTGACGAACTAGGGCTGAAAAGGCTGAAGTCCATTGAAATCCCCATTGCAACTGATGAAAACTGATGGCAAATGATTGCAAATGGTACTGGTACATGATGCTGCCTCATGGAAACTGATGCTAATGCTAACTGCCTAAAAATCCCTGGGCCTTCCCTTCGATGAAATTTGCAATGGGAAAGCTCGTCATGACTTTTGCACCAAGTACAAGCAAAGAGATGTAGTGAATGTAGTGCGTCAAGGGTGACCACTTGAGTGTCTCCAAGTTTTTTTGGGGCAATTCATTGTATCATATTGTATCCCCTTCCGTGCACTGTGAGCCACGCCATGGGATTTGGTTGGGTCACCTTGCAAGGCCCAACTGTCGCAGCTGCGCCGAACGGGCCAGCACCCAATCGCCCTCAGGGTTCCAGGCCGGCCGGGGCGGGCCGGAGCCATCGGCAGTCTCGTTTCGGCGTGGCACTTGAAAGTCTGCTGATGTCTGCTGCAAGTTGCTTAGACCGAAAATATGGCCCTTTTCCCTCCGCATCCAGAGCGATATTATTTTGGATTTATGGAAGTCGCTCCAATGAGAATGGCTCTCCAATGACAAGCATGCTTCTCTGAAATTCGCCAATGGGCCGCAGGGCTACTGTAACTCAGGCTAAAATTCCACAAATGTCTTCGGCGATGTGGGTTGATGTGACTTCCACCTCAAAATCTTCTGGAGAAGCCGAGACACGCTGGCATTGGTCATAGGTCTTTCTTACCCAGAGTATATATTTACATTTACACCTCCCCAATTACCCAGCGCCTGTCCCATCGCCATTTCATTGAATCTGTGCGAAACTCAGCAAAATCATCTGGGTACTCTTGAGTGGTTGCCCGGTTCTGTTTCGAATAGATTGCCCATTGTATCCCATGATAGTTGCTGATGACTGCAACATCAGAATACCCCCTAAAGCATCACGAAAATGTCCGTACCATCAGCCCATCATGCTACATCCGAACGGGTTATTCATATTCCCCTCCTTTGATCGGCAATAACGAAATCTCATTTCTGGATGATTTTCCCCTTAATGAAATTAAAATGCACATTGATCAATTGATCATCATATTTCTAAGATTCTGGCGCCCAGCCTGGCTGAGCATCTCATCCAACGCCTCCAGGACTGGCACCCCCTCGGAGCTGCCACCTGCCTGGGGATCTGAAGAATAAACCAACTACCATAGGTCTTAAACCATATAGAGGGAGAGAGGTATATCCATAAACGGAATCCTAGATAGTCTATAGTGGTAACAACTGCCGTTTGGGAATGGTAAACATAGCACCAATAAATGGTTTACTATGAGGTTTACCACATGTAGTAGGGATATCTAAAAATCCCCTGGATTTGGGGGTTATCGTCCATAAGATGGGAATATATTTCAAGTCATGTTGATGACAGCCATGTCAAACCCAGATCCTACCGGATAAGTTCGTAATCATTTCACACCACTTCACATCACCTTCAATGGGTAGGTGGAAACAGACATCACACGGAGGGGGAAACAGGCTGCATCCTCATTTTCCAATCGACAATTATGGAACCAGAGCGCCGCGATTCTAGCAAAGAGGCGTTTTTCTCTCTGAGACTTTCACAGAAAGGCTCCACCAAACGATTTGAGCCGGTACGAGATCAAGCAAGACACATCTGCACTAAGCGAACTAAGCCCTTCGATTGGGGTTGGCACGCGAGTTTCTTACCCAACCAAGTGGTAAATCGGACGTGAATCGCGTGAATGGTGACCAGCTGCTTAGCCCCTGGCCACCAGGAGCTGCAAGTTCGCCTATGCCGGCAATGGAAGAAAAGGAAAAAGGGAAAAGAATTGAAAAGAATGTTTGATTGATATAATATATGTATATATGTGTTTTATATATATATATAGACATATACTGACATATGTATATATATATATATACACACACTGCACATACCAAAAAAGATATATAGGTCTTGGGATATATTAATATATTAAATATATACATATATATACACATTAAGCTGCAGGTACCTTTTGGTTGATCAACAACGAATTCGCAGAAACAAGGACTGGTTACAGTGACTGGTTGGCAGTCCACGTGTAGAAGTACACAATTGTCTTGCTATCTGTGACTAAGTCTTGTCAGACACCTTACAGATTCAAATCAATATGAACCTTGAAAAAAACTGATGCACGCCCGCTCCGATGCTTCAGTAAAGTTCTACTCAGTGACTGAGGGTCTCCTGTGCCCAGCCTCCTTGAACGCGAATTCCCCGCTTCCACCTTCCAGTCGGACCTGGGGCACTGTTGGGCAGGCTCAACGTGGCTCAGCAGGACAGCTGACCCACCAATATTTACACCGGCTTGTTGAAGGTCCAGCATATTTTCTTCCATAATGCTCTGTGCGGCTAGAGGTACACATAAGGTTAAAGATGTATTGGAGCTGGGAAAGTTCCCGTGCCAAATCACACCAATGCCCATCACGTGCCGCGCAAAGCAGTATCCGAGAGAGATGGTGGCAACATGTTTTGACTGTATCAATGTAATTACGTTCGTCTCCAAGTGCACAACTCATGGCACTCGCACAGGTGGGATTGATGCAAGTTGAAAATCTATAAGAGATACAGTTGCCAGCAGTTTCAGGCATCTGATTTCGTGACTAGAAGGGCCGGCCAAGACAGTGCCTGACACGCATCCCGGGGTCGCAAATGCCATGGCTGTCGGCATCTGTTTGGCAAATGAAGGCTGCAGCTTTCCCAGATCGACTACGCGCTCACTTATTCGCCAAGGCAATATCCTTACCTGGAAGTGCCCAGCCGTTCTCAAAACACCATGCGCCTTTAGAGCGCTGATCACTTGTGTGGTGTCTGTGTGCTCGGTGTGCCATGCATACGATTATATTTATATGTGTTTTTTGCGGTTTTCATTTGCAAATGGACACACAGATATTTATATATATATATTATATGTGTGTGTGCGATTAAAAATGTAAATGTCTATATATATATGTGTGTGTGCGCGCATGTGTGTGTCTGTATGCGTGTCTGTCTGTCTGTCTGTCTGCCTGTCTGCCTGCCTGCCTGCCTGCCTGCCTGTGAACATTACATGAAACTACGCTACATTACACTACACTACATTACATTACATTACATTACGTTACACTACACTGCTACATGAAACTACATCACACTACATTACATTACACTATGCTACATTACATTACATTACACTACACTACATTACACTACATTACACTACATTACACGACATTATACTACATTACACTACACTACATTACATTGCATTACACTACATTACACTACATTGTACTACATTGCACTACACTACATTACATTGCATTACACTACATTACACTACATTATACTACATTACACTACACTACATTACATTGCATTACACTACATTACACTACATTATACTACATTACACTACACTACATTACATTGCATTACACTACATTACACTACATTATACTACATTACACTACACTACATTACAGTGCATTAAACTACATTACACTACATCGTACTACATTGCACTACACTACATTACATTGCATTACACTACATTACACTACATTATGCTACATTACACTACACTACGTTACATTGCATTACACTACATTACACTACATTGTACTACATTACACTACACTACATTACATTGCATTACACTACATTACACTACATTATACTACATTACACTACACTACATTACATTGCATTACACTACATTACACTACATTATACTACATTACACTACACTACATTACATTGCATTAAACTACATTACACTACATTATACTACATTGCATTACACTACATTACACTACATTATACTACATTATACTACATTACACTACACTACATTACATTGCATTACACTACATTACACTACATTACACTACATTACACTACATTTACATTACATTACATTACATTGCATTACGCTACATTGCACTACATTACACTACATTACACTACATCACATTACACTACATCACACTACATCACACTACATTACACTACATTACACTACATTACACTACACTACACTACACTACATTACACTACATTATACTACATTACACTACACTACATTACATTGCATTACGCTACATTACGCTACATTATACTACATTACACTACACTACACTACATTACATTACATTACGTTACACTACACTGCTTCATGAAACTACATCACACTACATTACATTACACTACGCTACATTACATTACATTACACTACACTACATTACACTACATTATACTATGTGAAAGGGTTGTGCCCTTTGATACAACGTGTAATTGATGACCTCAATGATCGTGTAGTCTCTATAGTTCAACCGGCATGAAGCAGTATGCGCGACAGTTTTCCTTCTGCTCGGAGGGTCGGCGTTCTTGAGCCAAAAGCGGCGTGATGGGCGGAGCTGAAAAGGAATGCACATGACTGTACATGACTGTCTACTGTAATCTACACTCCAATCACACCCCCCATGCCCGGTCCTTCCCGACCATGGCGACGTCCATTGGTCGGGGCACCGAGCACAGGAGCAAGCGTCAGTTTGAAACAATTGGAGTGTGCACAAGCTCCATTTGCCGCTAATTAAGTCCCTCTTGTTTGTCCAAAATTGTTTCGCCGCAGATCTACCATTCTTGGGGATTACGTACTCCCGGTCGGCGATGTCCGATCCGGTTTCCGTGCACCCTTCGAATTAGATCATAGGTTCATGCGCCCTTTTAAATATGTTCCCTTGCATCAGGAAATCTTCGCATCCTGGATGCATGAGACTCATACGAATTAGCCCGGCACTCAGAATCCTCTCATAAGGTCTCTTCATGGACATAGACCCAGAGAAGTTCACCTTTTGCGCCGTTTCTTGCCAGTGTCGGTCTCCAATTGCGCTACATTACACTACATTGCACTACATTACATTACACTACATTACATTATATACATTACATTACACTATATTACGTTCAAATACATTACATTACACTACATTACACTACATTACACTACATTACACTACATCACATTACAGTACATTACACTACATTACACTACATTGCACTACATTACATGACATTACATTACGTTACTTTACATTACATTACACTACATTACATTACACTACATTACACTACATTACACTACATTACATTACACTACATTACACTACACTACATTACATTGTATTGCATTGCAACACATACCTACACACCTACATGTGCTTGTGCATGTCTGCGTGCCATGTACGGTCCGTTCTGAATTTGTGCATCACATTGGTCCAGGAGGCATTTCTTCACGCACGCAGCGGCATCCAGGTCCTCCAGGAGATCGAAAAGGGACTTCTTCCCACCTCGGGAGACCCGGACAGAGGGGAGATGATGTGATGATTTATATATTATATCTAATGGGGATGCTCTATGGTATCATATCTATATAATTAATGGGGAAATGGGGATGTTCTGTTCTATGGTACTATATGGTACTGTTTGCTTGGGGCTCTTCCAATTGCCTACATTCGGCCCATGATCTACAAAACGCACCAATTCGAGCCATCTTATCAAGCCATCTTATCCAAGTTTTCCTGAAGGTCACTCCTGTGAGTGTTCAACAGTCGCAAGCAATTCGCCACAACCACTCCAGCTGAGTCAAGACACCCTCAAACTCCACGGAAGGATCGCTGAACCTGAGTCCACCATCAGCCTTTCAAAAAAACAATGCCCCGGCTAGCACTCGCCTGAAGCTATACATAGCTGTGCATAGCTGTGCTGAAGCTGTACCTTCAAGACAGGTTCGATGGTGCCAAGCAACCACTCCTTGGTCAGCAAGGGCAAGGGGATGCCACTCGCCAACAAAGCCTTGCCGAAGGGATCCTTGGAGATGGACGCCCGGAGCCAGTTGCTGCGTTCCGCCAGGGCTTCAAAGGGGCTGGCAGAGGCGTGCACGCCGTTGTCACCAGTGTCCTTGGCAAGGGTCGAGACATGTGGTCGCAAGACTTTAAACAACAGACCCCCATTCACTTCAAACAACGTGTTCATCACTGTGACTGCGTTGCCGCTCAGATACTGGCTGGGCCTTCAAGCCTGAAGCAGCCGAAACTGTGCAAAGTTGGGATATCGACTTACTGCCATTATCTGATTCTCTGTTATTCTGGTTCTGCTGCCAAAAGGGCCCAAGGCAGTGTAGCTGCATGCATGTTTATCATTTTTCTGTGCGATCAACAGCTGAGCACATGAACTCATTGCACAGCATCGTGTTTTTGTGGGCGCAGAAATGGACGCATGCCAAGCGACCCAGGTCCTCCCACTTGCTGTAGATCTGCTCACGGAGGGATCCCGCTGGAGCGGCAGCTGGGTCCGTGGGGCCCAGAAGCTTTCCGCGGAAGTCGGCCCAGGACATCTTCCTTAGAGTCGTGGTTCCCCAAAAAAATTGGGGCAGAAAAGCCATGTCTTTGCAGTTGCTACTGCAGTTGCTCCTGATATCTACTGATGTTTCTGTTTGTTCCCTGGCTTGCAAGGTCTCAATGGCGTTCTGATGTATCATCTGTCAAGCTTCTCAGCAGGCCACTCCACCTGCGCATGTGACGCGTGGGAGGATGGCAATGTGATATCCTAATGTGGTCATTAGGTCGTTGATTTCAACGCCTTCAAACCATGCAAACCAAAGAAGTTCCTGAGTCAATAAAAGACATACCTCCCAAGTATGCAACAGGAATCTCCAAAGTCCTTGTTGATTCATCAAATTGTTCAAGTCTTCGCTGCACAAAAGTTCACCTCGTAGTAGTGGATGCTTGTGCCAGGCGCAGTGAACTTGGAGCGCATGTTCATGTAGAAGCCGTTGATGACCTGAGCGTGCCATGATCACGCAATTCAGTTTCCAAACACCTGACCCCTCCAATCATCATCACAAGATTCTGATACTCAAGAGAAACCAACTTTAGCAGAACCAAAGAAACGAAACAAGATGGAAAATGCCACAAACAATTAAGATCGTTTGAGAGTGCGAGCAGCATAGATATCATCCACCTTTCCGCAGTAGAAGCCACCACCGAACTTGATGATGGTCTCGCCCTTCTTCAATGCATCGTACTTCTTGCCGAGCTCATCAGGAGAGATGCCCAACTTCTTGGCTCCATCCATGGCGTTGAAGACCAGGCCATCCTCCATGACCTTGCTCCACTTCACTCCGAACCTTGTTCAACAGGTTCCAACTTGAATGAAATGGATAAATTTGATTAAAAACTGAAAAATCAAGAAAATCAGCGGCACCTTCTGACTTAATAACTCGTGAGTCCTGCCCAGCCAGGCAACATCTTCTCGAATTCCTCCTGGGACTTCTCCTGCACAATGAGATCCTTGGGCTTCATCAAAACTGCCTTCGCAGCAATGGCACCGTAGTGGGTGTCGATCAGTTTCTTCTTGTCCTCAGCCGTGCAGATTCTAAGTTGCCCCGCTATTCCAAGAAAGCCAGAGCCATCAGAGCTATGCAATGTGTCCCAACATCTCCACTGCTTACCCGGCTTACCCTCTAGTTGCTCGCTCAAGCATCGATGACGTTGGACTTGATCTGACCCTCCGCCTTCACAGTCAGTCCTTCGGACGTCAACTTCTCCTTGACCAAAGCCTGCACCTGGCGAAGCACGAATCAAGACTCAAGACGGTGATGCCTCTGAGGATCGCAACATCGTCACTGCTCAAAAGTTTTGCGTCTGCTTTTTTCCACTGATTTTGCCAGAGGTGGTCAGGAGAGTTCACTGCATTGGCGATTCTTTATCAGAATGTTAGCTTAATTCATGGCAGCCGTTTTCTGCACAAGTCAAGAAGGCTCGTGGTTTCAATTTCAAACAATGAGGATTGGAAGTTCAGAAAGTTTCCCGAATCCAAGAGGATGGGTTGTTGAATAAGGACACCCCCCAAAAAAAAAAAAACATCCAATGTATACAGCCAAGCCAGCTCGGCAGCGGCAGCAGCGGCCTTCTCATTGTTCGCATGGGGTTTGATGAACACGAAGGCGGTGTGCGTCTTACCACCAGCCTCAATGGTCTCTGCGCTCAGGCACTCGCCAGTGGTCTTCATGATGATCTGAGTCACCTTGAGGCATGAAGCGAAGCTGAACGGCAGCTTGGAACATGCTGCAGTGCTGCTCACAACTTGTGCCAAGTTGTGCTAAGAAAGGCCTACTCTACAAGATGGTAAGTCTCGCAAACAGTCTTTCACAAATTGATAAAGAAACAAAGCAAAATGAAGGCCACCAGACCAACAAAACAAGTCCGCAATCCGTTCACTTGTGGATAGGGTGGGGGCCGGTGGGGGCTGCGTCAACAACGCACATTTCGCTGCTGGGTCACTCGGTATGGGTCGCAGTTGGCCGCTGGGCGGCGGTCCTCCATGTAGCCACGGCCGCTCTTCTCAGCATCGCGAGGGATGCGGATGGATGCGCCGCGATTGGCCACACCGTACCTCAAAGAGCCGACCGACCCCCACAGCAGCCATGTTAACACATCCGTGGGTCCTGTCCTGTTCGCATGCACCCACCAGGGCCCAAAAGAATGAAATTGTGGTGCTCTAAAGCTGACTCAGAACATGATGTGCAAGTGCGTGACAACTTCTTGTGTGCAAAATGTGGCAAAATATGCAAGAGTTTTCTTGCAAGGTACTTGAAGGTGTTGATGTCACAGGTCTCGTGCTTGCCAGTGAGGCGCTTGTCGTTGCCCTCGCCGTACTCTGCAATGTGCTCCTTTGCAACCTTGCCGAAGGCTTCGCAAACCTTGATGATGGTGTCATAGCCACCAGCCACACGCATAGGAGTCACAGAGAAGTTGGTGTGGCATCCAGCGCCGTTCCAGTCACCCTCCGCAGGTTTGGGATCAAAAGAGCAAACGCATTCATGTTTCTCCGTCACTCGCAACATGATGTAGCGAGCCATGGTCAGATGGTCACCCATCTCAATGCCGCGGCATGGGCCGATCTGGAACTCCCACTGTCCAGGCATCACCTCTGCGTTGATACCTGAAATCTTCACCCCAGCCTCCACACACAACTTGTAATGCTCATCGGCAACTGGTCGTCCAATCGCGACGTTGTAGCCAGCGCCGGTGTAGTATGGTCCCTGCGGCGCTGGCTCACTGCCATCCTGGTTGAAGCCCAAGGGAACGGAGGGCTTCACACCAACCTTGCCAGGCTTCATCAGGGTGTACTCCTGCTCAATGCCGAACCAAGGGTCCAAGGAACGGTACATGTTCATAGTCTCGGCACACTTGGCGCGTGTGTTGTTCTTGGCAGGCTGGTCATCCCATGCATTCCAGGCATCAGCAAGGACCATGACGTGAGGGTAGCCACCTGAGTGCAGAAAATCAGTAAAGCACCCTCTGCAGGGACCGGAAGGGACAGCAAATCTCTCAAACCAGATCAAATGAACACACGAAACAAGCACGACGCATAGCAGAGGCAAGGCTCGGAAGGGGTCATTGAAAATCGCCCGTGGCTTCAAAAGCACCTCCGAATTGTGGCCGTCTGCCTGGCCTGTGCTGCTGCCATCGTAGTTCCACACCTTCAGGTCGGTCGTATTCAAAGGCCTGCTTTTCAAGCGCAAACAGGACATGACAGGGCGGAAACAGCATGATTCAGCAGAATTCCCTCTATCCCATGATGTTCAATCGGCATCTGAGCTGAGAGCCTAACATTGATGGCTTACAATGCCTACAGAATGATTAGAATGCCCTATCCAAAGCTTTAAATACTGAACCCCTGACAATCCACCATCGAGGCCTGGCGGTCATGGTCATGGTCTTTGACCGTGTCACGCCATCGGCATCTAACCAAACATACTCAGCCAAAACCTCGGCATTTCAAGAAAGTCCATCTGAAAATGGGTGCATACTGCATGCCCCCCAAATGGTTATTCTATAGTGCGGAGAATGATAGGTAATCATTAGTTAATCATCAAATGTTTGGGTAGCCTATCTTCAGACCCATGTGCTTTTAGAATAACTCTCACATGTCCACGGTATCTTCAATCATCTTTGAACCCAGAAACGCACCCACTAAAAGAACGCAACTTGGCCAAAGCGGAAGCACCTCCATCCTTGCCCGTGCGCACCTGCAAAATCAGACAGCTTCCAGTTTCTGGATGATCCTACTATATCCTACTAAATGTGTCTTGCTTCAGAAGAATCGTAATTGGTCAGGGCCAAAATCTAGAAAAGGTAGAAATCACTCAGCTGAACTGACGAAACCCCGCAAACGGAGGTTGACACATAAACAAATCTCGGAAAATCAAAACTTGCCAAGAAAAGATGTACAACGGCCTTGTCATCCATCTTCGTCTCTGGCTTGGGGGCAGCCTTGGGTTTGGGCTTCGGCTTTTCCTCCTTCTTGCCATCCTTGGCCGCTGCCTTTGCCTTCGCCTTGGCCTTGGCCTTAGGCTCTGGCTTGGCAGCCTTCGAGGGCTTCGACTCCTTTGTAGGTGCCGCGGCCTTCGACTTCTTCGACTTTGCTGGCTTGCAAGTCTCCCAATAATCCTCGGCCAGGCGGGATTGAACAGCTCTGTATGCAAACAATGTTTCACCAAATGCCAAGTACAATCTGCTTGAGTGTGTTTGTTTGAACGGGTCAACACGCACAAAGTGGCCAAACCCGGGTCCTCGATCTCTCGCCTCTTGTACTGCTTCTTGTATGTGGCCACCAGCTCTGTGTACGTGACTGCTGATCCTGTCGCTGGGTCTACGCGCTTGTCGGTCATGCTGCTGCAGTGACGGTCGAAGGACGCAGGAACGAGTCGGAGCGGCTTTTGCACGCACGCTGGAAATTAGCTCGAGCTCCAATAGCTTCCGCCGGAAAGGCATGGTGGTGTCCTGGCACCGCTCCCACACTGTGCCTTTAACTAGCCTGCCCTCTTCTGGATAGTCCCACAAATCACCACAAACCTGTCGTCAAATCCAGGAGACTAAGTTTTGGTCGGTAGCAGTGAGCCTGTTTCAATTTTCAAAGGCAGCTGCCAACATGTGTCTGTCGTTGTCGCTCAGTGTGGCGACTTTCACGTAAGATTAAGCTGAAAAGTTGATGCTGTACAGAAGCCTCAGTGCCAAATTACAGCTATCACCATGAGTGACCACCAACACTAGACCAACACCAAACATCTGTGATCGGTCACTGGTCAAGATGATGGGTTCTGTTCTGTTCTGAATCAAAATGAGTTCTGATAGCTGCAAACTGAAATCCTAAGAAATACAGTCGCCAGAGCTCCCTGCATCAGGAGCAGTGGTCTTTTCCATCGACGGGGCTCACTTGGACTTGTTAGCAACCGCGATCTCCTTGCCTTGGCGCACGTGCACCGGTGGCTAGGTGGCTATCTTTTGCACCTCTCACAGTCGCAATGCCACAATGGTTGCATTTAAATGCACTTAATTCATCTTCATTGTCTTTGTTCCTGATATGATCATGACATGGTCCAGCCGAGACGCACTTCTTCAAACATGCGGCTGCGTCCAGATCCTCCAAAAGGTCGAACAGAGACTTCTTTCCACCTGGGAGGCAAAGATGAAGCAGGTGTCAGCCAGGTATCAGCTGGTGAGCGTCGGAAAAGGTGCGCCGTGCACCGCTCTGTCGAAGAGTTGCATGGATCCGATACATCCGATATCAAGCTCAGACGCCCAGGCATGTCTTGGAGTGTGCTGAGTCACGTTTCGAAGTCAAATGAGAAAGAGCGCAAAGCCGCAAAGCCCAAGAACGGTAAAACAAAAGCACCCAAGCACCTCCATTTGCAACTAAGGCACCTTCAAAATCCACGGAAGGATCGCTGAACCTCGTCCGAGGGAAGGGAACACAGCGGCACGGGTCAATGCAACTGGTGGTGATGCGGATCAGAACGAAGAATGTGCCAATATCAAAACGGCACCTTGACACCTGCACACACACACACATCACCATATTACATCTGTCATTGAAAAATTCGCGGGTTTCTTTTCATCCAGTTCTTGTCTGTTCGGATTCCACTCCATCCTAGCCATGGAGGCCGGGCAACCACTCCTTGGTCAGCAAGGGCAAGGGGATGCGGCTCGCCAACAAAGCCTTGCCGAAGGGATCCTTGGAGATGGACGCCCGGAGCCAGTTGCTGCGTTCCGCCAGGGCCTCAAAGGGGCTGGCAGAGGCGTGCACGCCGTTGTCACCAGTGTCCTTGGCGAAATTTCACAGACCAGGTGAGGTCATTATCAGTGATGGGTGAGCAGTATGGTGATGTGGCTGGGCAGCGTAAGAATAGCAGAAGCGCATATTTATCTGATTGCCTTTTTTCCAAACTACAGGGCTGCAGGCGTGGCACTGCAGTATTGCGCAAGTTGAGTCAGCTTGAAAACCTTGCAAATGTTTCATTTTTGCAAACCTCCCATCAAAAAGAATGCGGTTCCAAACCTTCCAACTAATGCCCGGAAACGAGCACAAACCGCTCGTCGACTCAGGGATTACCTTCTCTCAAGGTAGATTCCCACTAGAATGTAACTTTCCAAAATGTTGTTCTGTTTCAACTCTCCGTACGTATAGTTCATAATAATTATTACTATTACTATAATACAAATAAATAAATAAATATATTTATATATATATATATACATGTGTGTGTGTGCATATATCCGTCTCTCTCTCTCTCTCCCTCTCTTTGCATGGTATCAACCTTCCCATTTGCATGTCTGCATCTTGCAGCTCAGAGGCTGGCTGCGCCTTCAAGCCTTGGTCTTGGACAAATTGCCCAAATGCCAACCCTACATCTCACACCTTGTCCAGTGTTGAGTGTTGACTTGCCAAGCGACCCAGGTCCTCCCACTTGCTGTAGATCTGCTCACGGAGGGATCCCGCTGGAGCGGCAGCTGGGTCCGTGGGGCCCAGAAGCTTTCCGCGGAAGTCGGCCCAGGACATCTTCCTTAGGCAGGTTATATCAGGTTCATGTTCAAAAAGTTCAAAAGTTTGTTGTTCCCTCCGGGGTGTTGCTCTTGGTCAAAAAAAAACAATGGTGGTTGACGATTCCGGGCGTGTTTTCTCTTGCTGGGTTCCAAGGCCGCGGAAACATGTTGCTTCAGGCTCAAGTCTGGTCTTGTCAGATCTCAATGCCAAGCATCTCATTGTATACATATATATATACACACGTAATATATACATACAGTATGTGTATACGGTATGCTTATTCATTTACATACATGCTTTCTATATGTACAAGTAGTGTATACATATACAGTTATAGACATGAAACCCATTAAGAAATAACATGTATAACTAACATAGATCCCTTTTTCCCTACGACGCCTTTTGATATCTTTATAGTATTTATAAAGTATAATATATATATATATTATATATATATTATATTATATATATGTGTACACCATTTTTTTGACGATATTCCAATTCGAATTGCATCGTTCTGTCGCGGCTCAACACATTCCAGGCCAAGCTTCTCTGCAGGCCATTCCACCTGAGCTTTTCATCCATCAGTGCGCCGGATTCCCACGGCGTCTTGGCCCGGCTGACCATAAAATGGGCTAGTTACATACATCTAGTTACTACTGGCACTACTAATGGCTACTACAGTAGTGACTACTGGATAACTTGGATAACTTGGATAACTTGGATAACTATCCCCACATTCTGTTCGTTGTGCTCCAGGATCCATCAGTATCCAGGAACACAGGAACAGGCCCTGCCTCGTAGTAGTGGATGCTTGTGCCAGGTGCAGTGAACTTGGAGCGCATGTTCATGTAGAAGCCGTTGATAACCTGAACGTGATGTCATTGATCCCTCCAACCATCACAAGATTCTGACAAAATCCAAGACAGATCAAGACAGAGCGACTCCAGCAGAACCAGAGGAAAGAAACAAAATGGAAAATGCCTAAAATATCCAAAAATGAATGAAATCTTTTACTATGAGGGTGCGAGCTGCGTAGATATCATCCACCTTTCCGCAGTAGAAGCCACCACCGAACTTGATGATGGTCTCGCCCTTCTTCAATGCATCGTACTTCTTGCCGAGCTCATCAGGAGAGATGCCCAACTTCTTGGCTCCATCCATGGCGTTGAAGACCAGGCCATCCTCCATGACCTTGCTCCACTTCACTCCGAACCTTGTTCAACAGGTTCCAACTTGAATGAAATGGATAAATTTGATTAAAAACTGAAAAATCAAGAAAATCAGCGGCACCTTCTGACTTAATAACTCGTGAGTCCTGCCCAGCCAGGCAACATCTTCTCGAATTCCTCCTGGGACTTCTCCTGCACAATGAGATCCTTGGGCTTCATCAAAACTGCCTTCGCAGCAATGGCACCGTAGTGGGTGTCGATCAGTTTCTTCTTGTCCTCAGCCGTGCAGATTCTAAGTTGCCCCGCTATTCCAAGAAAGCCAGAGCCATCAGAGCTATGCAATGTGTCCCAACATCTCCACTGCTTACCCGGCTTACCCTCTAGTTGCTCGCTCAAGCATCGATGACGTTGGACTTGATCTGACCCTCCGCCTTCACAGTCAGTCCTTCGGACGTCAACTTCTCCTTGACCAAAGCCTGCACCTGGCGAAGCACGAATCAAGACTCAAGACGGTGATGCCTCTGAGGATCGCAACATCGTCACTGCTCAAAAGTTTGTGTGTCTGCTTTTTTCCACTGATTTTGCCAGAGGTGGTCAGGAGAGTTCACTGCATTGGCGATTCTTTATCAGAATGTTAGCTTAATTCATGGCAGCCGTTTTCTGCACAAGTCAAGAAGGCTCGTGGTTTCAATTTCAAACAATGAGGATTGGAAGTTCAGAAAGTTTCCCGAATCCAAGAGGATGGGTTGTTGAATAAGGACACCCCCGCCAAAAAAAACATCCAATGTATACAGCCAAGCCAGCTCGGCAGCGGCAGCAGCGGCCTTCTCATTGTTCGCATGGGGTTTGATGAACACGAAGGCGGTGTGCGTCTTACCACCAGCCTCAATGGTCTCCGCGCTCAGGCACTCGCCAGTGGTCTTCATGATGATCTGAGTCACCTTGAGGCATGAAGCGAAGCTGAACGGCAGCTTGGAACATGCTGCAGTGCTGCTCACAACTTGTGCCAAGTTGTGCTAAGAAAGGCCTACTCTACAAGATGGTAAGTCTCGCAAACAGTCTTTCACAAATTGATAAAGAAACAAAGCAAAATGAAGGCCACCAGACCAACAAAACAAGTCCGCAATCCGTTCACTTGTGGATAGGGTGGGGGCCGGTGGGGGCTGCGTCAACAACGCACATTTCGCTGCTGGGTCACTCGGTATGGGTCGCAGTTGGCCGCTGGGCGGCGGTCCTCCATGTAGCCACGGCCGCTCTTCTCAGCATCGCGAGGGATCCGGATGGATGCGCCGCGATTGGCCACACCGTACCTCAAAGAGCCGACCGACCCCACAGCAGCAATATCAACACATCCGTGGGACGTGTCCTGTTTGCATGCACCCACCAAGGCCCTAAAGAATGAAATTGCGGTGCTCTAAAGCTGACGTGGAATATGATTTACAAGTGCGTGACAACTTCTTGTGTGCAAGATGTGAAAAGATGTGCAAGAGTTCTCTTGCAAGGTGCTTGAAGGTGTTGATGTCACAGGTCTCGTGCTTGCCAGTGAGACGCTTGTCGTTGCCCTCGCCGTACTCTGCAATGTGCTCCTTTGCAACCTTGCCGAAGGCATCGCAAACCTTGATGATGGTGTCATAGCCACCAGCCACACGCATAGGAGTCACAGAGAAGTTGGTGTGGCATCCAGCGCCGTTCCAGTCACCCTCCGCAGGTTTGGGATCAAAAGAGCAAACGCATTCATGTTTCTCCGTCACTCGCAACATGATGTAGCGAGCCATGGTCAGATGGTCACCCATCTCAATGCCGCGGCATGGGCCGATCTGGAACTCCCACTGTCCAGGCATCACCTCTGCATTGATACCTGAAATCTTCACCCCAGCCTCCACACACAACTTGTAATGCTCATCGGCAACTGGTCGTCCAATCGCGACGTTGTAGCCAGCGCCGGTGTAATATGGTCCCTGCGGCGCTGGCTCACTGCCATCCGTGTTGAAGCCCAAGGGAACGGAGGGCTTCACACCAACCTTGCCAGGCTTCATCAGGGTGTACTCCTGCTCGATGCCGAACCAAGGGTCCAAGGAACGGTACATGTCCATAGTCTCGGCACACTTGGCGCGTGTGTTGTTCTTGGCAGGCTGGTCATCCCATGCATTCCAGGCATCAGCAAGGACCATGACGTGAGGGTAGCCACCTTAGTGCAGAAAATCAGTAAACCGCCCTCTGCAGGAACCGGAAGATCCGAAAGCCAAATCTCTCTTAAACCAGATCAAATGAACACACGAAACAAGCACGACGCATAGCAGAGGCAAGGCTCGGAAGGGGTCATTGAAAATCGCCCGTGGCTTCAAAAGCACCTCCGAATTGTGGCCGTCTGCCTGGCCTGTGCTGCTGCCATCGTAGTTCCACACCTTCAGGTCGGTCACCTTCAAAGGCCTGCAAGGATCCAAACTTGCACCCTCTCCCTCAAAACCACACTGTATATCTCTATCTGGAGGTGTACAGTACACGGTCAGGGGCTGTTGGAAAGGCTCGGCACCAGATTTTCCTTGCATAGGTTCAACACAGAATTGACCTTCGTGTTCGCACAACTCGATGCCCACTAACATGATGTGAGTCCTGCTCTGGATTCTGGATGCCTGACCGCACCCCAACTCCACCCCACCTGGCGGTCATGGTCATGGTCTTAGACCGTGTCACGCCATCGGCGTCCAACCAAACATACTCAGCCAAAACCTCAATGGACAACTTGTTGGCACCAGAAATTGTCACGCAAAAGGTGGGGCTGCCTACTTTTGAGTCGAAGCCACCCCATGCGTAACCGTTAAATGCAAACATAGTTTACAGTTCCAGTGTTCTGAATCGAAAAATGTTGAAATCCAGGAATCCAGCACAGCACACCATCTTTCCATGATTGAAAGTCGCAGTCTTCAAACGGAAATGGTCGTCAATTAATGGTATCTGATGGCAACAAAAACATCCAAGAATAGGGAGTAATAGGATAGTCTGTCTGAGTCTGTAAGTTTCTTTGGACCCAAATGGACCAAAATTGAACTCCTAAGCTGGCTCTTTTTCAGCACATTATATACAGTAGAGGGACCTACCTTTACAGTAGAAACCAGCCCCCAAGTCTATGCCGACAGAGTGCGCAGCTACCAAAGGAACGCAACTTCGCCAGGGCGGAAGCACCTCCATCCTTACCGATCTGCACCTGCGCATCAGCTGACTCAATGGAATTCAGGGAGTGTTATGAAATGGAATGAAATGCATTAACCGATTAAATTAGCTAACCATGGCTAACCTCACTTTTGGATACTTTTGGATGCTTACAACCCCATTGCTGGAGAATGCCATCACCTTCCAGCCATTCTACTAGCCCAATCAAATGTCTGCTTCTACTACAAGAAAGTCAGAGACCTGCGATTGCGATCAGTATATACATGTATATACATGTATATACTGTAAAGATCCGACATGATTAGCTTAACCGGGTGGGACTCACCTCCTTTGAAAAACTGAAGGCATCCAATCAGTTCAGCACAGTGCGTGTTTTCTCCACCTGTCTTCGCACAACAAACCATTGAATGTGCTGAACAACCGGCCGGCCAATGCACTGGCTGCAATATATGAACTGAAGACACCCCGGGTGCCTTGTCATCCATCTTCGTCTCTGGCTTGGGGGCAGCCTTGGCTTTGGGCTTAGGCTTTTCCTCCTTCTTGCCATCCTTGGCCGCTGCCTTTGCCTTCGCCTTGGCCTTGGCCTTAGGTTCTGGCTTGGCAGCCTTCGAGGGCTTCGACTCCTTTGTAGGAGTCGCGGCCTTCGACTTCTTCGACTTTGCTGGCTTGCAAGTCTCCCAATAATCCTCGGCCAGGCGGGATTGAACAGCTCTGTATGCAAACAATGTTTCACCAAATGCCAAGTACAATCTGCTTGAGTGTGTTTGTTTGAATGGGTCAACACGCACAAAGTGGCCAAACCCGGGTCCTCGATCTCTCGCCTCTTGTACTGCTTCTTGTATGTGGCCACCAGCTCTGTGTACGTGACTGCCGATCCTGTCGCTGGGTCTACGCGCTTGTCGGTCATGCTGCTGCAGTGACGGTCGAAGGACGCAGGAACGAGTCGGAGCGGCTTTTGCACGCAAGCTGGAAATTAGCTCGAGCTCCAATAGCTTCAGGTAGAGTGAGAATCATCTGCACATTCAGAAGCCAGGCGCCAAACAGCATCCTAGGAAGTACGAGTGATCAATAGCACCTCTCCTCTGAAAAATTGCCTCAAAGCCGCCACTCTTCTCCGACATCAAGTCGTTTATTTCTTTGCATTTCAAACACCTTGTCTAGGGCGACATAGTGCAATCATTCAGGAACAGAGCCTCAACCACGACCCAGTCATTGTACCAATTGATGTGGGACTTCGCATCACCCTGCAGAAGTGACCCCCCACCCATCTCAGGTCAACACCAGCCATCGGCCCGTATCCACCTTCTGCTCAACGCCTTGGAAATCTGAGTCCGTTGAGGCAGTTTCGAGTCAGCATTGCTTTTAGATGCCTTTGGATGGTCAGCCTTTTGTAGTGCAAACATCCTTGTGCCCATGTTGAGACACCACCAAAACCCCATTAAAACACACCTGCAAGGGTCCAGAGCGAACTTCAATAAATTTCAGGCATCAGCTCGAACCACTGCTGTGCATTTGCCCTTTTTGTCGGGGCGACTTCAATCATCCAGTGAAACGTCTCGGCTACTGCCAGTCTCAGTCTCCTCATCTTGGGATCGTGACAGCCTTGTAGCCATGATGGCACCTAATGGGTCACAGTGAATCATGCTGCAACTCCTCAAACCGCTCGTCAATTAGAAGCAGGAAATCGACAGGAATCCCGCCCCGCCCGCTCAGCTCGGCCTCCAGCCACGAGAAAGCCCACTGCGCTTCCTACCAGCCCAGCTGCACCCAAGGCGACGAGTGCCTTGTTCTCTTGCACAAATTGGCCTCCCAAGCCGCTACCAAGCTACCAGCAATGAAGGACATCCTGCAAATGTTTTAACCTGCTATAGCTTGTGGAACTGACCAAAACTGATGCTACAGTTGCGAGAATCAACACACTGCCACCATGGACCAAATTGAAAGGTTGACGTTCATTCATTTTCCATTCTTCATCCAAACATCCCCCGCTTATTCTAAATTATTGCTTGTCCTTGCCTAGGGCCTAGTTAGGGCCAAGTTGCCTTCTCCTCTACCTGCAATTTTGCAAAGTGCCAGGCCCCACCTCCTCGCTCTGTGAGTTTTCGCGTCTCGGCCCGGAGCTGCTGTGCCACGCCCAACAGCCGCGCAGGAGGTGTGTCGGGAGGCCTTGGTCCAAGTGGTGTGGTGTCCCAAGAAGGGCTTCACAGCTGCTGGGGATCAGTTGAGCTGGAGATTGTTCAGATTGTTCAGATCGTTCAAGGCACCTCTCAGATGCCTCCACCGCATCCTCCACCGTATGTGGGCTGGGTTCTTCAACTGCAGCAGCAACTGCTGCGGCAGTGGCACGCTGTTGAGCTTCAAATTCCTCCACTCGCAAGGCAAACTCTTCGATCATCTCCTGCCCAGCAAGAGTCATGCGGGGCTGACGGGTCTGCGGATCCTGTCAAATCATGTCAAATCATATCAAATCCATTCTGGGAACTGGAGCCTTCTTTGCTTGCACCTTGATTGTCCTACATAGATATGGTCCGTAATTGCATCTCCTTCCCCGGTAGAAATGTGCACAATCACAAAACCCTGCACATACCAGAAGCTCTGTTGTCAGGCATTCAAGAATCTACAGCAATCTTGTCATCCAAGGTCCTTTTAGTTTAGGCTTGCGGTTTGCGTTTCCACATGATAATTTTGATCGCACTCATTCAATCGCAATCCATGCAGCCACCCTAGACACTGGGCAGAACAAAAAAAATCCTATTCTTGTGTTGTTGGATGTCCACGTTGACAACCTTTTTCAATCCGGGACCCTCATTTCACAGGGCAAAGAAGCGGCCAGAGCGCTGACGGACGTGCAGACTTCCAATTGGAGCATCAACGGTAACTATTGTTTGCTAGGTCCACACTATTACATCATGTATCATATTATATATATATATATATAGTTCATGAAAGCATATGAAAGCCATATATCATATAGTGCTGATCTTGGGATGTCTGCCATTGTTTCTTAGTTGTGTTATGCTATATTGGGATATCTAATGATAGCCAATCATATTATGAATTCTGATGAGGTACATGTTCTCATGTCCCACCGCCCGCCTTCTGCGTCGGCGGCATACTGGGGCACGGCACGCCCACCTCCTGGTTCTGGGTCAGCAATCCCGTTGTGTCTACCTAATGTGGTAAAGCCAATAATAAACGAATTTTGTTTACCAACCATTTGTGGATATTTTGGGGGATGGTTTGTTATTGGGTTTACCACATTAATTGAAAAGGAACCCTGCAAATCTTTTTAATGTTTAACTAGTACTAGTACAAAGGAAGCATCATGCCAGCTTTGAGACCGTGACTTAGCTGAATGTTTATGCTGCGAGTTGCGCCGTGTCGTCTAGGTCTAGGCAAGAAGCGTAGATACCGAATGTGTTCTACCCTGTTTTATAACCCCTCCCTTCTTCTGTACGACGAGGTATGCAAGCTTCACAAAAGGGCCAGCGGAGGGAGAAGAAAGAACAAAAGGGGGAAAGCGTAGTGGCGCAGCGCAAAAGATCACAAACGAGGATCTCGCAACAAGAACGAAACCACACCTCAGCGAAGTCGACAATGAAGGCAGCAGTCAAAGCCCGCTGCTGCCAGGGCGATGCTGCACCGTCGCAGGGCACTGCCAGAAGCCTTGCGACAAGCCATGGAGACATGCCATGGGGCTGAAATCCT
Organism: Cladocopium goreaui; assembly: GCA_947184155.2. Lineage (NCBI taxonomy): Eukaryota > Dinophyceae > Suessiales > Symbiodiniaceae > Cladocopium > Cladocopium goreaui. The sequence goes on from CAMXCT020001313.1 coordinate 666,428, forward strand.
CTGGAACAATATAGAACAATCAAAAAATCATGACCAGCCGATTTGAGGGTGATATCAACATGTAAATCTGTTTGTTCAGGGGTTGTTGCTAAAAATTTACTACAGCTCAGAATACCTTGATTGCATTTGACACCCAAAAAAAAAATTGGGTCATTCGCTCTGATCCCTTTCCACTGCAATTTGACCACCAAATCATCACCTGGGATCATCTGCGCAAACCACTCCCTTCACCTGCGCACATCGTCGTTGTAGAGGCGTTGGGCAATGACCAGCAAGGGAGAGTTGACATCCTCTGCACAGGCAACCACTCTGCGGAGTTCAAACGCGTCCAAGGTTTACAAAGACCATGGTTATCGTCAACATGCTGACCTGTAGGTTTCTGTTGAAACACACTTCACGACTAGAGATTGAGTCCCTTCCCAGCCATCTAAACCTGAATTTCTGAATCCACTCATTCCTTCAGTGCACACATCCCGAACAGAACTGGCCTCATAGCAGCAGTCATCATCCTCAATTCCTTCAGGTGGTGGTGTCGGAGGCCATAACTCCAACCGTTGGAAGGCAGCGATCATGGCATTCCGAACGCCTCACCCGGACACAGTGCTATCGGATGAACGAAAGGATCCATGGAGAACAGCTGAGAAAAGCCGAACAGCTCACCACTCACAAGTTCTTGCCAAAGTGTTGCTGAATCCGAAGAGTGGAGAAAGATTCTGGCTCTACAAGTACCTAGCAAGTACCGATCAGTTGTGCAGGAATTGCGTCCATGTCTTAGTCAGTCCTTACATCATCTCTTTGCAGCCTGGCCTTCCACCATCACGATTCGATATGCACGCTCATGCTCCTCGCAAAGGGCTGGGTCACCGGCCTTCAAACGGTCTGAAAAGACTTGTACCTGGCCACGGGGTTTCCTGACCCACGAGAAGCCAAAAAATCTCTGCATTTCCTGATGACTGAAGACGTACCAGTATCTGCATGGCACCTAGATTCTGAAGGAACGAGGCTTAGACAAGGATCCGCCCTGCTCATTCAATTGATGCCGTGACAGCGGTCCACCGGATCCATCTGGTTCCTGCACACTATCCCTATGCCGCCTATGCCGCCTATGCCGCCTATGCCCTTGAAAATACCTGGGTCATGGTATGTACCACTCTCAAAATCTCGGCATCTCAATCTCTGCCTGAGGCTCTGCCTGCATTTTGGCTGCCAAGCGCATCTCTTTCTCCCGACAAATGCGTGACTCCTCTCAGAAATTGGGCAGGTGTTGAATGGTGTTGGGACCTGACCACTTCCGGGCTGCCCTCAAGGGTTGGAAACCAAGCTCGCTACAAGCCTTGTATCTTATGCCTGGCCTCTTCCGGCGGCTGTTGCGTCGGGTCAAAGGAGGCAAGACGAAAGCGGCAGCCGCTGAGCTGTGCATAGGCCTAGCGGTGATCAGAGCGTGCAGGTGGCTTAGCATGTTGAAACGAAGCCAACTGATCAGCAAAGAGTGGTTCACTGAAATGCAGACATGTGTAACTCAAACCTCATTGGTGTGGGACTGTGCCAACCCGACCCCTCTGCCCTTCTGCGCACCTGGCTCGCCTCTAAAAGTGGGGCAAAATGACGGAAGCTCGCAGTGTCCAGGAAAATGCCTTAATGCGTCGCGCGAGTAGAACGACTGCGGTGACGATTGAAATCAAAGACTAAAGATCCCAAGGATGGTAGTGATGGTCAAAAGTTGCTCAACGTGTCAGAAATTTGCTCGATGGTTTGTTGAGAATGGTCGGCTGTGTTGGCTTTCCATGCTTTTCCAACTGCATCTGGGACACCTGATTCTAGTGGATCAGGATCGGCAGGGAGGTCTGTATCAGCCATGGCGCGTGGAATACTGATTCCAAGTTTTGCAAGTCGCTGTGTGGTCACGTCACCATGAACTGCCAATTTGGGGTGAGCCACTAGCATACCGATTGTCAACTGTCTGCTGATTCTGGACCTTCAAAATCTGCAAACACAAATACCCCGACAGATCCAACAGTGACAGTCCCAGGAATCAGTTCGCAACTCGGCAACTACCTGTACAACGCCGAGGAGCCCGAGCCACGAGTCTGGATGCATTGCAGCTGTGGCGAAACTGGTCATGTTGGCAAAGGCAAAGGCAAGGCCAGGACACGAGAAAATATCATGAAATGAGCTGCTTCCGAGATGTCAATTTCACTTCATGTCGGGTAAGGTTGGTAAGTATGTACGCCCGTGTACCTACACGCCAGGTGCATATATATATATATACGTATATATATAGAGAGAGAGAGAGATATAGATATAGATATAGATATAGATATAGATATAGATATAGATATGGATATGGATATGGATATGGATATGTGTGTGTGTGTCATACATACATACATATATACATACATACATGTGTGTGGATGCCCTTCATGTTTGTGCACGATTGTGCACGTATCTACCCAAGGGTCCCCTGCAGATACCCTCCTTGCCGTTGAGCTCAGGCCTCAGCTAAGGCAAACCTTCAGATTTTAAGATGTTTCAAATCATCGTTGCACCTGATCCTGATGGCTCATGACCTGAACTAATTCTGTTATTTAAGCTATGTCATAGCATGTCATAGCTATGTGTACAACTTCATAGTCACATTATGTCACATTCAGTTTTCCGAGCTGATTAGAGAAGTCAAATGGAAGGAATAACCGGAATAACCGGAATAACGTAGAGAAAAAAGAGGAAACAAAGTACCAAAGTGAGATTATTACACCCCACAAGTGCTGTCACGATGCTTAGCTTGTAGGCCATGTAATCGTATCCGAGCTCCAGGGGTAAAGGACCTGGGGCAAAAACGGGAGGAACATGGAGGAACGCGTAGCCGCTACATCAAGCTATCTTACCATCTGGAAACATCAAGAAATCTCTCTCCCAATTACAATTTGATATGTTTGAGAGGTTCTTCTCCATAGAGAAAGGTCAAAATGAAAGTTTTGGGATGGAAGAGTCAAGTTGCTTCCGCACTGGAACATAGAACATAGACCCTGTATCAACAAGGTTGACAATTTACAATGAACTGGCTTTGCCATGCTTTGCCCCCCAAGTGGTCATATGTCATTCAACAACTTGGCCTGCTCCCTCGGACCAAACTTCACCCATCCAAGCCCCTGAGGTCTCTACCTTTTCGGCGCCATTGAAGCATCGCGGGCCCCGCAGGGTCGAAAGGCCCAGCGCAGGAACAAACATGCTGCAGTGGGGGTTTGTATGACACCCAGGCGCCATTGCCTTTGCGATGTTACAATTTCTTTGTTTTCTGTGGCTATCAAGAGTGGTCGATGGAAAGCGCATGACTTGACTTTTCCACGGGTCCGCTGAAATCCTTACGAAGGAATGCTAACCAGTGATGCTGCAAAGATCCGATCCAACATCGACGTCATCTTGGCTCAGCCTGGGTAGCTCCAACATGCAAGTGCTGCAGTCTGGTGGAGCCAAGATGAAACATATGCGGAAGCCTATGGAAGCCTCCAAGAAATGACGTGACATGATCCGCTTTGGCTCTATGTTTAGCTATGCGGATTCCAAAACAGAATTTCCCTTGCCTACCGCCTCTGAAGCGTCACCACCGAAATCGATGCAAGAATGGCACCTAATCTGTCTGCCTGATGCGGTCCCTTCAAGGTCTTCAAGGCAATTTGTGGCAACTTTTCGACCATGGAAGCGGTTCCGAAGTGGGATGCAACTGGCCCATTAGCTTCGACAACTCGGAGGCGCGCCAACTTCAGAAATCTAGAGGCTCTGGAGGCAAGAAAGGAATCTATAATATTCTATAATTGGCCTAGTATGGATCATTATGATCATTATGGCACGTTCATCGCCTGGCTGTATACAATGGCAAAGGAAGTGATCTCTTGACTAAGTGACAGTCACTCAGGTGTCTTTAGGGTTGGTATTCCCAGCTTGCCATCCACCGTGAGGAGCCATCCACACACAGAGATTCGGCAGGCTCACTCACTTCGGCGGAAAGCCTAGGAGCTTTCCTCAGTCAGAAAAATGTTTCACTAAATCATCTGAATGTGCTACCAATGCCTTGCTTTATCTGTTCATATCTCAGCAACAAAACCATGTGAAACCCAAAAGAAAATCATACTGCACATGGTCCTCCGATTGCCATGGGTTTGCCCTTGCGTCATATGAGGAAATTCTACACTGCCACACACCTCCCCCCCTGCAACAGGGTGCAGTGCGCAATGGCATTTATTCATGCTCCATCTCGCTCTGCAGTTTCCAGCCGCCACGTTTCTGCCTGAGGATCATCTTGCCTGCAGCGCCACCATATGTTTGAAAAGGGAAAAGAGTAGAAATCCAGAAAACCCCATTGGTTTAAGGATGTTTAAGGATATCATGACACTCTGCCTCCAGAAAGCCTTCAGCAAGTTTGCATTTCTGCTAAGTGATGCATTTCAGCTTGTATGGCAACGTCAATGGGCAAAGGCCTCTCACCCCATCCCATCTGTGCCTTTCGACTCTTCTGGGATTTCACGGATTGGGTCACCATTGTCGTACTGAGAATACACAATGCCCTCCGAGTAATGATCGTAGCGAAGCGTGTTGGCTCGTGCCCACCAAGCCTCAGTCTCTGGTGAGGCCGGCAATCTTTCACAGGCTACTGCCATCGTGGTGTAGTTAAGTTCTGAAGCATCCCTTTCAGCTTGTTGATGCCTCCACACAGTTTGCTAGCGGATGTTTTCCAAACATCCTACGTGCTGCAGAAAATATCAAGTGTACACTTCACAAAAAAATAGCAGGGCAAATCAAGTGAAGCATTCATCAATTCATCAACTAACATTGATAAACGCGACCCGCCCTCAACCCGATGGCGCTCCAAGCTACCGGGGAGGCGACACCGGGAATTAACTCCCAGTGGTACATCACAGGGATGACCTTGGAAGCCACATAGATGCCTCAGCTGGGACTCAGGACTTGGACATTGTCCGACTCGACATGAGGGTCACAGCAACTTTCCAAACAGAGATCTATAGGGAAGGCCATTTCATTACATCCAGGGGTTATTACAATACATTGGGATAGACACTTGCAATTGGTTCTCAGTGTCACGTTGTCTTGGACACTGGGCAAGCAAATGTGGCAGCGGTTTTGCGTGCTTCAACACAATGTGCAGCAAACGCCAGCAGTAAAGTTCATGTTTTTATCTTGCTTTTGATGTTGTGAACATATCCTCCGCTGCGCTCCCTTCGGTTCAGAGCACCACACCACCATTTTAGCAATTCAGGCCCACACTTTGGCTGATAAATGATGTGGGAATGTGTGAGTACGAAACGAGTATGCCTCAAAAAGACTATGTTTGAGCACATGTCTTTTGACAACATATCTTATATAACCGATGGTGTTTGATGCCATCATGCTTTGAAAGTTCCATCACTCAGTGACTTCACCTGGCATGGCCAATCAATGATTATCCCAGAGCATGAAGGCCACTGAAGAGAGCAAAGAAAATCGTCTTCAATAACAATCTTGTACCTGATTGTACCTCTAATCGAAAAGATGTTTGCACGCACTGTAGGTAGCAAAAAGAACACTCAGAAAGCAGGGCTCACAAAGTAAATCTTCAGACAATACATCTCTACCAAATAGGTGAATTCTTCTCTTTGGTTGCTAAGTCTAAAAAAGTCTGCAAAACAGTTGCGCGCAAAAGATTTGCACAGATTGCGCGCAGAAAAAGATGCAATGCGCATTGCGTAATATACTGCTGTTGCCGAAGCAGGCGTCGGCGCCGTCGCTGGCGCCGTCGCTGGCGCCGGTCTAGGATATTACGCAGGGATATTACGGGAGGCTATTGCGCGAGGATATTACGCAAGAAAGATATTGCGCAAAGTATTGCGCAGAGATATTACGCAAGGATATTTGCTCAAAGATGATATTGCCCATATTGCGCAATGATATACAGTATTGCAAGATATTGGGCGATAAGTTTAGGCACCAACAGTAGTGGATCAGTTTGGATGCTAACGACAGTTTTCTCTTGTAGAGTGTAGAGCCTTGTAGCCACATTTAGCCACATTGAAATGAAAGCCAGTGAGCTTTTGAACACTCTGTCACCCCAGTGATCTTGTACCCATCGAAATCACATGCCCAGAGCAGTACGAACTGATAATTGAAAAACAAAGTTTGCAAGAAGCAAGGTCCCAAGTTCCGAGGTGATATGTTACAGAGGCACCTGTAGATACATCGTTGGCATTGGGCGCTGCTGACCTCAGGGTTCTTTCATACGAAGTGTGATCAACATATCATTTAATCAATCAGGTTCAGTGTTGTGGCCGTGCTGCAATGGTAGTGCATGCAAAAGCCAGGCAAGATCAGGCAACCATTTTTTCCCCACAGGCCACCCCAGCTGTAGGATCTAAGCGCGACCCTTCATCTCCTTCAACATTCGACACACAGTTCGAAGTTGGTTCTCCAAGACGATGATTTTTTTGCCCTTAACCAGAGTTAAGGCATCATGCATCAGCAATGACGCAGTGGCGGGCACGAAAAAGAATGATATTGCAGCTTAAGAGACATTCCAGCAAATTTCCACGCCTAGGGGCTCTGCTCGTAGTTCTTGTGGGTAAGTTTCTCCTCTGATGAAAGATGTTTGATTTCTGTCGCTTGCTCTGCTGTTCGTGTACTTGAAGATGTCACCAAGCGCAATGTGGCTGTCATGATCATGCTTCATCACCACGCAGTGAATCTCGACACAGGTCGCCAGCCACCTGTGCGAGAGACAGGCAAGGCACCTGGAAATGTTGGAGTTAAAGGGGTTGATGGCTTGGGCTAAGCCCAAAGGACGATGGTTTCACCCGGACCCTCACCCCCTGTGATGTGTCCGTCAACAAAATATCCTGGCAGAATGTCTGCAGGATTTTCTGGCAGAATATCTGTGCGATATTCTGGCAGAATGTTTGTGTGATATTCTGGCAGAATATCTGGCGGTGATATTGGGGCATAATATCGCTGATATTCTGGTATATATGACCTGGCAGGCTACATTGTGATCGCAGGTTGATATAAAAGAATACGTGTCTAGGACCCAGTGCAGATTCTCAAATGGGCGGCCAAGACAATCTGTCATCGTCCTTTTGGGGCCCGAACAACAAAGTTTCAAAGGGTGATGGTCCGGGTCAGAACGTCGTCCCCTGACACGAGGTGTTTTAAGACAGTGAGGTGTTTTACAATCATGCAACCTCCAAAACCTGGTATCCCCATAGCCTGCAGGAATACCACACAGCAATTTGTGGTCAACATCAGGTCCTGGGTATATGTTGGGCAAGTCTTACGCATAATTTTCGGGCTCCAGGGGGTGATGGTCCGGGTGGGAACATCGTGCTTTGAAATTTCTATTTATGAGCAGCCAGGGGGTGACAGCAGAATGTCCCGCAAGACATTCAAAAAGCAAAACTGTTTAAAAGTTAGTCGATCACAATGTAGCCTGCCAGGTCATATATACCAGAATATCAGCGATATTATGCCCCAATATCACCGCCAGATATTCTGCCAGAATATCACACAAACATTCTGCCAGAATATCGCACAGATATTCTGCCAGAAAATCCTGCAGACATTCTGCCAGGATATTTTGTTGACGGACACATCACAGGGGGTGAGGGCCCGGGTGAAACCATCGTCCTTTGGGCTTAGCCCAAGCCATCAACCCCTTTAACTCCAACATGTCCAGATGCCTTGCCTGTCTCTCTCACAGGTGGCTGGTGACCTGTCGAGATTCACTGCGTGGTGATGAAGCATGATCATGACAGCCACCTTGCGCTTGGTGACATCTTCAAGTACACGAACAGCAGAGCAAGCGACAGAAATCAAACATCTTTCATCAAAGGAGAAACTTACCCACAAGAACTACGAGCAGAGCCCCTAGGCGTGGAAATTTGCTGGAATGTCTCTTAAGCTGCAATATCATTCTTTTCCGTGCCCGCCACTGCGTCATTGCTGATGCATGATGCCTTAACTCTGGTTAAGGGCAAAAAAATCATCTTCTTGGAGAACCAACTTCGAACTGTGTGTCGAATGTTGAAGGAGATGAAGGGTCGCGCTTAGATCCTACAGCTGGGGTGGCCTGTGGGGAAAAAATGGTTGCCTGATCTTGTCTGGCTTTTGCATGCACTACCATTGCAGCACGGCCACGACACTGAACCTGATTGATTAAATGATATGTTGATCACACTTCGTATGAAAGAACCCTGAGGTCAGCAGCGCCCAATGCCAACGATGTATCTACAGGTGCCTCTGTAACATATCACCTCGGAACTTGGGACCTTGCTTCTTGCAAACTTTGTTTTTCAATTATCAGTTCGTACTGCTCTGGGCATGTGATTTCGATGGGTACAAGATCACTGGGGTGACAGAGTGTTCAAAAGCTCACTGGCTTTCATTTCAATGTGGCTAAATGTGGCTACAAGGCTCTACACTCTACAAGAGAAAACTGTCGTTAGCATCCAAACTGATCCACTACTGTTGGTGCCTAAACTTATCGCCCAATATCTTGCAATACAGTATATCATTGCGCAATATGGGTAATATCACCTTTGAGCAAATATCCTTGCGTAATTTCTCTGCGCAATACTTTGCGCAATATCTTTCTTGCGTAATATCCTCGCGCAATAGCCTCCCGTAATATCCCTGCGTAATATCCTAGACCGGCGCCAGCGACGGCGCCAGCGACGGCGCCGACGCCTGCTTCGGCAACAGCAGTATATTACGCAATGCGTATTGCGTCTTTTTCTGCGCGCAATCTGTGCAAATCTTTTGCGCGCAACTGTTTTGCAGACTTTTTTAGACTTAGCAACCAAAGAGAAGAATTCACATTTGGTAGAGATGTATTGTCTGAAGATTTACTTTGTGAGCCCTGCTTTCTGAGTGTTCTTTTTGCTACCTACAGTGCGTGCAAACATCTTTTCGATTAGAGGTACAATCAGGTACAAGATTGTTATTGAAGACGATTTTCTTTGCTCTCTTCAGTGGCCTTCATGCTCTGGGATAATCATTGATTGGCCATGCCAGGTGAAGTCACTGAGTGATGGAACTTTCAAAGCATGATGGCATCAAACACCATCGGTTATATAAGATATGTTGTCAAAAGACATGTGCTCAAACATAGTCTTTTTTGAGGCATACTCGTTTCGTACTCACACATTCCCACATCATTTATCAGCCAAAGTGTGGACCTGAATTGCTAAAATGGTGGTGTGGTGCTCTGAACCGAAGGGAGCGCAGCGGAGCGCATGTTCACAACATCAAAAGCAAGATAAAAACATGAACTTTACTGCTGGCGTTTGCTGCACATTGTGTTGAAGCACGCAAAACCGATGCCACATTTGCTTGCCCAGTGTCCAAGACAACGTGACACTGAGAACCAATTGCAAGTGTCTATCCCCTGAATGTATTGTAATAACCCCTGAATGTAATGAAATGGCCTTAGGGATGGATCAAACCTATATTATATATATATCCTATATCATATTTGGAGATATTTGGGGGTTTATTATTCACATCCATGGATCTCAGCCATTTTGATGTTGGGGATTCTAAATTTTGACCCGATCAAAATCACTGAGTGTACCTACGGCCTTGAGATCTCAGATCCTTGGGCCAGAACTGGCAAGGCCACCAAGCACAGGCGCCACCTTGTCCATGGCGACGGAACGCGAGGCGGTGTGCGGTGTGAGGGAGCTGAGCCAACCTGGAAGTGGCCACGGCACTCAGACTGGAATCACAGCCGAAACTCATTGCCAAAAGCATAAACAATGATGGTTTGCCGAAATCAGGGAGAGACGGAGAGACTTCGAAAATCTTCTCAAACTTCAAATCGAGCTTCTGATTTCGACTAGTTTTGACACAAATACTATACTCCTCGAGCGCTACACTGGGATGGCTCAAGAGAATCATTAAGGCCAAATAGGCGCCTTCAAAGAACATGCATGTGCAGTTTTCGGAAAAAACAAAACTAGGCGTGACTTTCATTCAATCGGTAGATGACTGCGGACTGAATCAAGTCGGGGATGTTGGCTTCCACCAATCTCAAGTATCCTTAAGTATATGCACATTGAAGGCATGTATGTGTGCGTGTGTGTGTGCATGTATGTATGTACTGCCGTGTTCGCGCTTCATTTTTGGAGCATTGTAGCTCGCAAAGGCTTTAATGGAAGCGAGGTGAGCTACGCCGTTTCATGACTATCAAAAGGATTGCATTTCTGTGTATGTCTATATGTATATATAGTTATACATATATATGTCAGTATGAAGACGTCAGCGTGGCTCACGCCTCAAGAATTTACAAATGCCAGCCTTACCAACCAACCTGTGCTTGCCTGGGAGGAGGGGCGAAGATGCAGCTTGACGCAGCAGTCCAAGGGTGCTAGGACCACGCACGGCCGACATCCTCTCATGTCCCAGGCACTATGATGAATGGTCGCTCAGTTGCTGACATCTGTTCTATGGGCTTGACCTCCTGATCAAAGACAGCTTTCCCAGAAAGTTCCCCAGAAAATCCGAAAAATCCCAATTTGTTTGTCACGCTTCAAGTCTGCACCGAATCAACGAGGCCAAGCCCAATGGCCCGGCGGGGCGCGCAAGCGCCACCAGGAGGGTGGAGTCTTCCTACAGCGGAGCCCTTCATTTCTTGTTCGCCAGTGCAATCTCTTTGCCTCGGTTCGGTCAGTCCCAGCCCTTGGACTGAGCAACATGTAGATGCAAAGCAAAGCCTCTAGAGAGGAAGGAACCAATTCAGACAGAACCTTAATCCACTCCATCAGCCTCATGGAAACATATATCATACATATAATATTATAAAATATTATAAATACATATTGCGTGTGTGTGTGTGTGAGCATTCTGTGCTTGTGCATTTATGCCTGTAAGTCCGGGGAGAGTGATAGAGAGAGATAGAGAGGTAGAGGTGGAGGTAGTGTCAATATAATTCAACATATTGCCCAGATGCACTTCTTCAAGCATGCCGCTGCGTCCAGATCCTCCAGAAGGTCAAAGAGGGACTTCTTCCCACCTGGGCCGACATGGCATCCAGAATATCCCGAGAGCGTTTCCACGCGGGATGTGAAATAGACAAATCAGTGAGGTGTAATCCCAGCTGTAATCTGGCATATTGAAATTCATTGCAGATCCTATTTTACCTATTTTCAGTACGGAATTCAAATATTTCTGCTGCACATACTCTGCGAATGTCGATGGCATACAGCACAGTCAATTCCCCAAACCCATGGATGCTGATCAAACCCGATTTGCACCTTCGAAGTTCACTTCTGGATCACTGAACCTGGAGACTCACAAACACTCCAGCTGAGTCAAGACACCCTCAAACTCCACGGAAGGATCGCTGAACCTGAGTCCACCATCAGCCTTTCAAAAAAACAATGCCCTGGCTAGCACTCGCCCGAAGCTATACATAGCTGTACTGAAGCTGTACCTTCAAGACAGGTTCAATGGTGCCAAGTAACCACTCCTTGGTCAGCAAGGGCAAGGGGATGCCGCTCGCCAACAAAGCCTTGCCGAAGGGATCCTTGGAGATGGACGCCCGGAGCCAGTTGCTGCGTTCCGCCAGGGCCTCAAAGGGGCTGGCAGAGGCGTGCACGCCGTTGTCACCGGTGTCCTTGGCTCAGCTGATCTCAGCTTTGTCAAGAGAATTCTGACGTCATCGCAATGCCAACATACGATGCCCACAATGAAAACAGGCGAAATGTTGGTAGAGCAATTCCTATTTACTTTCCAGTAAGGCACATACACTGTGACATACGTCTTTTCTATCCTTTTCTCACTTCCAGTCCACGTTCGCACAACTTTTTGGGCAGAAGTCGGAGGAAAAAAAAGCAACCAAGCCACCGGCTGGGCCGTCAATCCTAGGTGGGTCGCGCTGGGCATTGCAAGAAAAAGCTCTCATGTCTGGCCGACGCAAGGAAACAAATGCGGAAGTGGAAATGATCCTTGATTATTAAAAATATGTGTATATATAACTTGAGAGCAGGCAGAGGCGGACGAAAGGTAGTGTAGTGGGAGAGGAGTGGTGTCAAAATGCTGCGCCCTTAAGATGATACACCAAAAACGTTTTTGCACAGTCTAAGATGATTTTATCCAGAGCATGACTGCATGATACGGTGTCTTGTGCAGCGTGAAATGATGCACGAAAAGGGGTTTATTTAAAACCCCTTTTTAAGACCCCTTGCAGCATCTGTTATGGAGGCTGAAACATACCAATTATGCTGGACTACAGGGACATCTCCCTCATGGAAAGTGTGCCTCTAATGTGGGGGCCCGTGACCGCGTCACCCGTGGGAATTGAACCCATGACCCTTTTGGGGGGGCCCCTTATAATTGATATCCAATACATAACGGCGAGAATTCCATGAATTCCGTGGGCTGGCCCCCCAATACCCCCTAAGCTTGTGCTGAAGCACGGAGAACTCAGGTAGCTGACGCTACCTTTCGTGAAAAAAAAAAAATATATATATATATATAAATAGTTGCCCGTGGTGTGTAATCACATCATCACTGGAAAGATTGAGCCTTCGAGCGTTGGGCAAGCGACTGATCTTCACTTCGCCACCTATCATGCCAACCTGCCAACCTGTGATAAAACATCCGGCGAAACTGCCTCAATCAGCTCGGACTGCACCCCTTGGCCCCGTGGCCGAGCGGCCCAGCTCAGACCACTTGCTGTAGATCTGCTGGCGCAGGGATCCCTCCGGGGCGCTGGCGGGGTCCGTGGGGCCCAGGAGCTTTCCACGGAAGTCTGCCCACGACATCTTCTCTGCTGGCCATTCGACCTGCCAACTGCATCAAAATGCATCAACTGCATCAACTGCTTTGTTTCAAAGCCCACGTTCTGCGTAGTCTTGGTCTATCTTGGTCTTTTTGGGTCACTGCCCCCACACATCCCCACATTCTATTGTGTGTGATTTCCCACGATCCACCACTATCTCCGAACACAGGAAGCGGCCATGCCTCGTAGTAGTAGATGCTGGTTCCTGGGGCCGTGAACTTGGACCTCATGTTCATGTAGAAGCCGTTGATGACCTGAACGTGACGTCCTTGATCCCTCCAACCATCACAAGATTCTGGCAAGATCCAAGACAGATCAAGACAGACCGGCTCCAGCAGAACAAGAGGAAAGAAAAACAAAATGGAAAACACGACAATCTTGTGCTATGAGAGCCCGAGCAGCGTAGATATCATCCACTTTTCCGCAGTAGAAGCCACCACCGAACTTGATGATGGTCTCGCCCTTCTTCAATGCATCGTACTTCTTGCCGAGCTCATCAGGAGAGATGCCCAACTTCTTGGCTCCATCCATGGCGTTGAAGACCAGGCCATCCTCCATGACCTTGCTCCACTTCACTCCAAACCTTGTTCAACAGGTTCCAACTTGAATGAAATGGATAAATTATATAAATTTGATTAAAAACTGAAAAATCAAGAAAATCTGCTGCACCTTCTGACTTGTTAACTCATGAGAACAGCTAAGCAACATCTTCTCGAATTCCTCCTGGGACTTCTCCTGCACAACGAGGTCCTTGGGCTTCAGCATCACTGCCTTCGCAGCAATGGCACCATAGTGGGTGTCGATCAGTTTCTTCTTGTCCTCAGCCGAAGAGGTGACCAAACGTGTCCACAACTGTTCGGAGAGATGTAGACCAGAAGGCCAATCAAAATCCACCTAAACTGAATAGATGTGCTTGTAATCATAATCACTTTTACATTGTGCCGTGATATTTTCGGGGCCCTACCCACGGACAGCTTGTGCTAAGGCTCGATGACTGTTGATTTGATTTGGCCTTCCGACTTGATGGTCCTCAGCGGCTGACCGTGGCATCCCAGGGTGGTTGCATGTCCCCCATGAAATCGTGAAACCATCTGCCGTTCAAGTTTTCCTCGGGATGGTTTTCCAATGTTTTCCATTTTGTTGGTTGAGATGAAGGGCTAAGATGAGTGGGAGAGGGAAAGAGAGAGAGAGAGACAATCCAGCTCAAACGCTCAATCTGCGAAGGTCCTTCTGCATGGTCTTTTGGCATCCCAGGTGATCCAGGTGGAAAGCAAGTGGACGCAAGTGGACAAACAGGCAACTGTCAAGACATGTCAAGACACAAGGATGGATAAGACTCATACAACACGAAAACGCTGGCCAGCTGTCACATGTGACAGATCTCCATGCCCATTGTCAGCTACAGTGTAAGTGTCCTCTGAACAGAACCTAAGACAGCCTTAAGACAGCTATGACCAGCATCAAAGCCCCGCGTAATTAACTTTGAGCAGAATGATGGAGCAGAATGACATTCAATGATAAAAGACGTGAAGGCCAAGACACAATCCATCAGCAGTGAGCTTCTCCTTCACCAAGGTCTTGACCTTACCCGAGGCCAAATACGATCAAACGAATCAAACGTGTATCAAGTTGATTCAAGCTGAGTATCCTCCTAGATCTACACATTTCCGCACGATACTCAGCGCCCCAAAGTCAGGCCTTCTCGTAAACGGCATGTGGCTTGATGAACACAAAGGCAGTGTGCGTCTTGCCACCAACCTCAAACCGCACGAGTTCACTGAGCAGTTGATCATGTGGACATGATTGCGGGCCAAAGTGTTGCCTCCAGGCAATTCAGCCAATTTCGATCAATTTCGGCTGTTTAGAAATGGATGGTAAGAGTAAGAGGCATGATTACGCCAAAGAAGGAGAGATCCGCAGGTTCTCCCCTAGCCTCAAGCAAAACAGAGATCCTGCCGGGTGAAAGAAAGAACTTTGTGATATAGAAATTGAAACTAAAACTTGCCGAAAAATTGCGACCCCGGTCGACTTACCTGATGAAACATACGACTCAACACGAGCGCAAATACCCATGTCCGGAAGTGGAGAAACCAGCCCCGCTGTACTGACCCGCAAGTCCCTTCTTGCCTCCACGGTCTCGGCGCTCAAACATTCACCTGTGGTCTTCATGATGATCTGAGTCACCTCGACGGCTTTCATATCTTTCATGCGGATCTGGCTTTCAATTTGGTTGATGGACATCAGTGTGCTGCAGTGCGGTTCGCCCATTTATGCAAGAAAAGGGCCCTACTCGCTCTACATGATGATACGTAACGTAAATCATAAACGGAGATAAATGCTTTTGTACAAGGCCAACAACAAACAAGTCCGCAATCCGTTCACTTGTGGATAGGGTGGGGGCCGGTGGGGGCTGTGTCAACAACGCACATTTCGCTGCTGGGTCACTCGGTATGGGTCGCAGTTGGCCGCTGGGCGGCGGTCCTCCATGTAGCCACGGCCGCTCTTCTCAGCATCGCGAGGGATGCGAATGGATGCGCCGCGATTGGCCACACCGTACCTCAAAGAGCCGACCGACCCCACAGCAGCAATATCAACACATCCGTGGGACCTGTCCTGTTCGCATGCACCCACCAGGGCCCAAAAGAATGAAATTGTGGTGCTCTAAAGCTGACTCAGAACATGATGTGCAAGTGCGTGACAACTTCTTGTGTGCAAAATATGCAAGAGTTTTCTTGCAAGGTACTTGAAGGTGTTGATGTCACAGGTCTCGTGCTTTCCAGTGAGGCGCTTGTCGTTGCCCTCGCCGTACTCTGCAATGTGCTCCTTTGCAACCTTGCCGAAGGCTTCGCAAACCTTGATGATGGTGTCATAGCCACCAGCCACACGCATAGGAGTCACAGAGAAGTTGGTGTGGCATCCAGCGCCGTTCCAGTCACCCTCCGCAGGTTTGGGATCAAAAGAGCAAACGCATTCATGTTTCTCCGTCACTCGCAACATGATGTAGCGAGCCATGGTCAGATGGTCACCCATCTCAATGCCGCGGCATGGGCCGATCTGGAACTCCCACTGTCCAGGCATCACCTCTGCATTGATACCTGAAATCTTCACCCCAGCCTCCACACACAACTTGTAATGCTCATCGGCAACTGGTCGTCCAATGGCGACGTTGTAGCCAGCGCCGGTGTAGTATGGTCCCTGCGGCACTGGCTCACTGCCATCCGTGTTGAAGCCCAAGGGAACGGAGGGCTTCACACCAACCTTGCCAGGCTTCATCAGGGTGTACTCCTGCTCAATGCCGAACCAAGGGTCCAAGGAACGGTACATGTCCATAGTCTCGGCACACTTGGCGCGTGTGTTGTTCTTGGCAGGCTGGTCATCCCATGCATTCCAGGCATCAGCAAGGACCATGACGTGAGGGTAGCCACCTTAGTGCAGAAAGTCAGGAAAGCGGGCTCTGTAGGGACCAGGGGCCGGAAGATCCGAAAGGGACACCAAATCTCTCTCAAACCAGATCCAAAACGCAAAACAAGCACGACGCAGCGCAGAGGCGAGGCTCGGAAGGGGTCATTGAAAATCGCCCGCGGCTTCAAAAGCACCTCCGAATTGTGGCCGTCTGCCTGGCCTGTGCTGCTGCCATCGTAGTTCCACACCTTCAGGTCGGTCACCTTCAAAGGCCTGCTTTTCGAGCACAAACAGGACATGACAGGACGGAAACTGCATGATTCAGCAGAATTCCCTGTATCCCATGATGTTCAATTGGCATCTGAGCTGAGAGCCTAACATTGATGGCTTACAATGCCTACAGAAAGATTAGAATGCCCTATGGCCCTATGCAACGCTTTCACTGCTGAACCACTGGGAACCACTGGGAATTCACCACGACGGAGGCCTGGCGGTCATGGTCATGGTCTTTGACCGTGTCACGCCATCGGCGTCCAACCAAACGTACTCAGCCAAAACCTACCCAGCCAACCCAGCACTGATGCTGGAGGCTGGAAGTCATCAAACAATCAACCAATCTCACAAGGAGAACCATTCCCACATATTCCCACCAGCCCCAAGTAATCTGATGCATGCCTTACATCAACAGTCTTGCCCTAGCCAAGTGACGCAATTGCTGAAGGAACGCAACTTGGCCAAGGCTGATGCGCCTCCATCCTTGCCACTGAGCACCTTCCGTCTTATCCATGGGGTTTGGGAATGGAATCCATTTGGACTATTGATCCAATGCATTGAACTGTGCATATGGATCGAAGTGAGCTTCCCCAAAAACGTGAGATTACACGCCTATGTCGCATCACATTGCGTACGCCAAACCTTATGCCATGCTTACGGGACAACACTCTTGACTTACACAGAATTGTGTCCATCAACTTGGACAATGAGGAATGAGGTCTGAGACACATCGCAGCATTTGCACAATCTGCAGAAGAAGAAAGGCGCGCAAAAATGTGGAAGCTGTGTGCCATGAATCACTGCAATTTCAGCGATAACAGTCTTGTGATGATCGACAACAAAGTTGCAAATGATGCTGAAGTAGAACACAGGAAGCCATCCCAAGAGCTCTGGCTTTCTTTTGGTTGCACTTCATGTCGGTCTTGGGGCGCCACTTCTTGTGAATGCCGTAACAGGTGTTGTCCACTGTACTCAAGGGAAAACTAGGCTGGTGCGCTCTGCCAATGCATCCGAAGTCAGATTTGAAATTGGCACAGGTCCAGCTGTCATGGCCGTGATGTTTGTGGCGTTTGCTGTTGGAGCAGCTTTTGAGTAGTAGCGTCGACGATTTTCAAGCTGCTCATCCTTATCCAGAGGACCACCTCTGCAAACTGGGCCTGTAATGAACTTGAGGTCGTGCCACCCCCACGCATACGCGTCTCTGTTGATTCCTTGGTAGGGATGGCATATCCTATAAGTATCCCCCACCGAGCTGGGCGAGCTACTGCAATTTTCAGTGTCCAAAAGCGGGTGGTAGTCGTTGAAGTTGAAATCGTAGCGCATGCCACCCGGAGGACATCCGCTGCCGCATGAGTCATATCTGATGGCCTTCGATATAGCAAGGTCTCCTCCGAAATGACCTTTTTTGTACCATGATTGACAGCAGCAGCCGGAATCCTTGGGTACTTTGGGCGCCTTCTTGCATTTCCAATTCACACTATCAAACAGCTCTGTGCCAAGGTTTGGATAGCAACGCACCATATATATCTCGCTATCCATAGAGGGTCCTGAGCAATCGGCTGTGGAATAGAGTGTACCGTCGGCAGAGCACTTGCCAGGACAAGTGTACTCAAAGGCTTGATGTACCGTCCACACTGCACCGCCATAAGCATCGCGATAGCTGCCCTCACAGCAGCAGTTGCGTTCACTGCTGCTGTTAGTGGCCATGACAAGGCCAAGGCCAAACAAAATGCCACCACCCATCAGCGACGCCCACATGATGGCAAGCGGCACGAGTGAAATCAATGTGTTCGGAAACACAAACTTGTCGCACCTTGAGCCAGTAAATCTAATATACATGATTACTGTATGTGTATGTATGTGTATATATATATATATATACATGGATGGGAATCAGCTTGAGTCGCCCAGAATAATCACAGTTTGAACATGCCCTCAAGTGGCGAGTAAGCATTCTTGGTAGTCCTTCAATGCCAGGAAAACTGCACCTTGTCATCTGTCTTCGTCTCTGGCTTGGGGGCAGCCTTGGCTTTGGGCTTCGGCTTTTCCTCCTTCTTGCCATCCTTGGCCGCTGCCTTTGCCTTCGCCTTGGCCTTGGCCTTAGGCTCTGGCTTGGCAGCTTTCGAGGGCTTCGACTCCTTTGCAGGTGCCGCGGCCTTCGACTTCTTCGACTTTGCTGGCTTGCAACTCTCCCAATAATCCTCAGCCAAGCGGGATTGAACAGCTCCGTATGCAAACAATGTTTCACCAAATGCCAAGTAAAATCTGTTTGAGTGTATTTGTTTGAACGGGTCAACACGCACAAAGTGGCCAGACCCGGGTCCTCGATCTCTCGCCTCTTGTACTGCTTCTTGTATGTGGCCACCAGCTCTGTGTACGTGACTGCCGATCCTGTCGCTGGGTCTACGCGCTTGTCGGTCATGCTGCTGCAGTGACGGTCGAAGGACGCAGGAACGAGTCGGAGTGGCTTTTGCACGCAAGCTGGAAATTAGCTCGAGCTCCAATAGCTTTAAGCTTTGGCGCGTAACACCTCAGGACCTCTGCTCACAGTAGGGGCAAACAAAGGTCACAGGTTGTAGCTTATTTCCTGAAGAGCACGAAATAGACAAAAATGATGGTGTTGGATGAACAATGCAATGCCTCATAACTTCCTTACTACCAAATTCACAGGGAAGGAAAGCATTGGGAAAATGTTAACAGTTCCGCAAAAATCCACCATGTCGCTTTGAACATCTTGAACCATCTAGTCCAAAAGGATCAAAAGGCTGTCCCAAGAGCAAGTCGTGGCTAGTCCCTGTGTTGAACACCTAGCGTGCTCCACTTTGTCCAAATCTGAGGCCTTTCATACTATGCAGGTGTGTGGTATGGTCCCACTTAGGTAATAGTGGGGATTGATGGCACTTTTTTCTCACCAATTTAGTTTAAAAGAGAAAGAAGGAAGACTTTGGAGCCCCCGGGCTTCAGCCATCTTTTGAGCGCGCTGTGTCGCAAAGGCTTTAATGGTCAGGACGAGGTGAGCAACGATTTGTGGGCCCCTGGCACAATTTGCTGTATTAAAGAAAGGTGATAACGGATATGTTACTGTTAGGTCCAATTTAAGCTTGGATCCAAAGGGGCCCTGAATTGGACGTGGCTCACGCCTCAAGAATTTACAAATGCCAGCCTTACCAACCAACCTGTGCTTACCTGGAAGGAGGGGCGAAGATGCAGCTTGACGCAGCAGTCCTAGGGTGCTAGGACCACGAACGGCCGACATCCTCTCATGTCCCAGGCACTATGATGAATGGTCGCTCAGTTGCTGGCATCTGTTCTATGGACTTGCCCTGGCTCAACAAAAAAAATGAACGCGGTTGGAAAAGCCTATTCTAAAAGAAATGGATTCTTTGGCAGCAAAACCATCGTGATGGCGGGCAAGTCCAACGGGAAGTGTGGAAAAATCCACTTACTGCAGGAAGCTGCGACGATCCACAGATCCTACAGTTCTGAGTCTGGAGCTGTTCACTTGTTCGCAACTGCGATTTCCTTGCCTCAGAACAAGGGCAGTTTAAAGCTCCAACGCGTTGTTGAGTCATTGCTAAAGAACATAGTGATAGGTCTGATAGGTAGAAACTTCGATACAAAAGAAGAAACAGAATCTGGAATGCAGGCTGGATTGTGCACGTGAGTTTGGGAACCTGGGATCAAAGCCTCCCCCACCCAGCCTCCACTGAGCCTGCCTGCATTAATTAGCCGTCATGCCCAGCAATCTGATGGATTTCTCTGGTGACCCCTGCTTCGCCCAGGGACACTTCTTCAAGCACGCAGCTGCGTCCAAATCCTCCAGGAGGTCGAACAAGGACTTCTTGCCACCTTGGATCTAGTCATGGCCACCTTGTGGCCAGTGGGAGGAATCTCACATTGGGTTGCGAAATCTCACATACTCAGGGGTGCTTGTATGCCCATTTGCAGCCCAGCCGCCTTCGAAATCCACACTGGGATCACTGAACCTCGAGCAGCGTCTTGCAGCAGGCATTCAGAAAGTTCCATCCAGATGGGAAGTGACCCAGTGACCAGGTCTCCAAGCAAACCAAAACAATTCTTATTTGTGGACAGTGTGGGAAAGGCAGTTGGCTTATTGTAGTAACTGAGGTCAGGAGGAAAGGGGAAAAAAGGCAAGCAGCCCACGGCATCTATGGAACAAGTTTTTGCCCTCGGGCTGATCTGCAAAGCCATAAGCAAAGCCATAAACCCATTCGTCAATTCTCAGAGGCCCACCATTGTAACTACTCGCAGTGATGACTCAATAACAGTATACCAGTATATATATATACATTATACAATTCAAGATCTTCCTATCTATCTTACTGTGCAATACTATGAAGGACTATGAAACCTGTCTGCAAGGTCAATATCCCAACACCGGCTGCCACCAGGTGGCCACTCCTTGGTCAGCAAGGGCAAGGGGATGCCGCTCGCCAACAAAGCCTTGCCGAAGGCATCCTTGGAGATGGACGCTCGCAGCCAATTGCTCCGTTCCGCCAGGGCCTCAAAGGGGCTGGCAGAGGCGTGCACGCCATTGTCACCGGTGTCCTTGGCTCAGCCAAACTGCGGCACATCTGCTGTGTCACCAGAATTGTGAAGTCGATTGAAATCCTGGCACTCCCAACATACCTCAGTCGGAGAATCCTTATCCCTAATCCAGCGATCTCAGAAGAAAACTGGGTGTTGAGGGTGTTGGGGGTGTTGCGGGTGTTGCGGTGATGCAAAATTTCTGTCAGATCCACTTCCCCACTCCCAGAATTGATGCGAGTCACAGGCTGAGCCGTTAGTCCTCAGCATCCAGGATCCCATGAAATCTGAGGGGAAATACCGGAAGAAAGGTCGACTTGTGTGGTTTTGAGAAGGGATGAAACATGATGAAACCACATTGTGCAGGGCCCAAAGTTGGCCTAGCATGGCCTAGCCAGGAGAGATCCGAACTTTCTTGAGACTTACTTGGGCAAATGAAACGGTGGTATCCTTCCTATTTCAAGTGCCCTTGAAGAGTTCATCACAGAGTGAGCCAATCGGTTCGGCTAAAGTAGAACGACCTGCACCGCCTCACCCATTAAGAAAAAAACTGTTCCTGCTGCTGTGCTTCTGAATGCTTCTGAGGGCTTTCAATAAGCTCTATGCACAAGTAATTGTAGCCGTGATCCAATTATATAATATAGATAATATAGATGTAAACTCCTGCACCCATGATTCATCTATATAATGCTGCAATCCACGATGACCCCACACCATTTGAACACCCCTTGGCCCCGTGGCCGAGCGGCCCAGCTCGGACCACTTGCTGTAGATCTGCTGGCGCAGGGATCCCTCCGGGGCGCTGGCGGGGTCCGTGGGGCCCAGGAGCTTTCCACGGAAGTCGGCCCACGACATCTTCTCTGCTGGCCATTCGACCTGCCAACTGCATCAAAATGCATCAACTGCATCAACTGCTTTGTTTCAAAGCCCACGTTCTGCGTAGTCTTGGTCTATCTTGGTCTTTTTGGGTCACTGTCCCCACACATCCCCACATTCTATTGTGTGTGATTTCCCACGATCCACCACTATCTCCGAACACAGGAAGCGGCCATGCCTCGTAGTAGTAGATGCTGGTTCCTGGGGCCGTGAACTTGGACCTCATGTTCATGTAGAAGCCGTTGATGACCTGAACGTGACGTCCTTGATCCCTCCAACCATCACAAGATGCGGACAAGATCTAAGACAAATCAAGACAGACCGGCTCCAGCAGAACAAGAGGAAAGAAAAACAAAATGGAAAACACGACAATCTTGTGCTATGAGAGCCCGAGCAGCGTAGATATCATCCACTTTTCCGCAGTAGAAGCCACCACCGAACTTGATGATGGTCTCGCCCTTCTTCAATGCATCGTACTTCTTGCCGAGCTCATCAGGAGAGATGCCCAACTTCTTGGCTCCATCCATGGCGTTGAAGACCAGGCCATCCTCCATGACCTTGTTCCACTTCACTCCAAACCTTGTTCAACAGGTTCCAACTTGAATGAAATGGATAAATTATATAAATTTGATTAAAAACTGAAAAATCAAGAAAATCAGCTGCACCTTCTGACTTGTTAACTCATGAGAATCCTGGCCAGCTAAGCAACATCTTCTCAAATTCCTCCTGGGACTTCTCCTGCACAACGAGGTCCTTGGGCTTCAGCATCACTGCCTTCGCAGCAATGGCACCGTAGTGGGTGTCGATCAGTTTCTTTTTGTCCTCAGCAAGGTGCATCGAAACAGAGCGGAATGCACAAAAAGCAGCACGAAGGCAGCCGTCCTAAGGCACATAACCTTTTTCTGTGCTGGCGCAAGGGTATAAATGCAACATGCTGCGGAGGCGCACCAAATTTTGGCAGTTCAAGATTACATGAACGTCAGAAGGCACAACTTCTTCCATATGCGAAGCCCTCACTTGTTAAAGATATCCAAGGTTCGATGACGGCAGACTTGATCTGGCCTTCGGATTTGATTGTCCTCATGCGTCAGCTGGAGGGAATCCATAGGAATGTGTATAAATGCATGTGTTGAATGTTACAGCTTGAAAATTGTTGTCGTGAACACGTCAATAAGGCGGCAATATTGGTGCGCGTATCCATCTACTGCTTTGACGCCCACCCTTTGCAATCAATTCTTGGGGTCCCTTCACTGGGGTATTTTTTCGAACAAGCGCACGTCACATGCTACTGTACAGTATGTGAAGGAATGATGGTGATCCTATCGGCCTGTCGGCATACTAGCCGAGAAATGGGCCATTTCACAAAGCTGACCTGAACTCAGGGGGCTAAGCAGGGCTGAGCCGCTAAGCACTTTCCGTTCTGGTGGGCCAGTGTAAGTCTGAGCAAAGAAGTGTGCAAGTCACCGCAAGACCTAGGAACCTTTGACAGTTTGCGTATCTTCGGTTCTTTGAAGGCACTGGAGCGATGGCAAACTGGAGCGGCCACTGTTCATTTAGAGACACTAGCTGAGTCACATATTAAGACTTCAACAAGCCGCTTCAACTGCAAAAGCCTACCAACATTGACTTAGTCCAAGGAGCCAACAATTTCCCCGCCCAAATGGCTATCAATTCATCAGTTCCAGAGCTGCAAATTAATTTGACGAGATTCAATCCCTCAGCTGTGAGTTTCTCCTTCACCAAAGTCTTGACCTCCGAGTTCCGCACAGCATGTCTGTGGGTGACATCAACTTTGGCACTTCCTTTGCCCAGCTTTGCAACTCAACAGGTTTGCGGCCATCATTGACCGGTCCCAAACCCAGAGATTGACACCCAACAAGCGCTTGGAGAATGTGGAAATTCAGTCATCCAACAAACCACAGTCAAAACAAAATGATACATGTGCCACCGGCAATCTGAGCGTGCGCAAAGAATCCTTACGGTGATACGTTTGATGGTGCAGGAGGGTTCAATTGACAATGTTGAGGCAGGCAATGAAGTGCTGCAAGACTGGAGTGCTTCGCAATGTAAACTCCAGTTTCAACATTCAGGAATGAAAATTTTGCCGAGGCAATGCTTTCTTGGGAACGGTCTTGGGCTTCAGCGTTTTCAGCTATCGGTCGGGCCTTCTCATAGACTGCATGGGGTTTGATGAACACAAATGCCGTGTGGGTCTTGCCACCAGCCTCCCAAAAGTCCCGATCTGTGTCAACAATTTTCTGCCTTTGAAACCAGTCACATCCTATGCCAAATACTCCTATTAGCTTTGTGTTGAGGTCTGAATTCAAAAGAAGGAAGAGAGTGCCCACTGAGAAAGCTAGACTTGAAAGGAATGATGTGAAATGTTGGCATGACATGCTGCCAATCACCACCTCTGCCCTTGCGGCCATCCAAAAGAGGGTCAAAAAAAAACATTGAAACCTTTTTCAACGCATGCGCAAGCTAGCCGCTACAAGATTGCAGGATCCTTGCTGAATTAGACCCCAATCTGGTGTGTCCCACGCACCTCAATAGTCTCAGCGCTGAGGCATTCACCTGTGGTCTTCATGATGATCTGAGTCACCTCGGCGGTTTTCATATCTTTCATGCCGATCTGGCTTTCAATTTGGTTGATGGACATCAATGTGATGCCGTGCGTCTCGCAGATTTGTGCAAGAAAAGGGCCCTACTCGTTCTACATGATGATATGTAAATCAAATACTGTTCCAGATATAAACTATTTCGGGCAGTGTCCTCTATCTCTGTCAAAGGGGTAAAGTTTGGGAACAGTTCATGTAAGAAACTAGGTTGCCAGGCGCAAATCGGGGAACAGTTGATGTAACAAAATCATGTGGGCAGTAAGGTCAGGCATAAATAGGGAACAAGTCACTTAACATTTTCTTCTTGGAAACCAAAACCGGGACCAACCATGCACAGTAGCCACCAGCGGCATGCACATCAGCGAGCACAATTCAACAAAATCATGCGAGAGGGCCTTAAAGAACAATTGGAACAAGTATTGCGGTTACTCACGCTGACAGCATCACGATGGGAATCACCAATTAAGGAAAAAAAAGACAGGTGAAGGCGGCCCCATTTTGGTTGGGAAAAGGAAACCCCGCACGCAAAAACCCTGAGTCCACAGGATGTTCATTTTCTTCCCGCTGCTAGACTTATGGCCCTCTGCTGATGTCGGTGGCCACCGTTTGAAATTTCAAAACCTGAGCTGGCACATGACAGCGCCGCATGAAACACACTGTGACCCTTCACACGTTGGAAAAAAGGACCGGCTCATATTGCGGCATCCCAAGCCAGTCCACGTCACGTCCCATCCTCACTTGATACCTGTGGTGTGGCACTGGCGCTTCAGTGGATATTACTTTGAAAATGTTGAAAGTTATGCAAGTTACAAGTTGACATCTTAAACATGTTGAAGAAGTTGAAAGAGGTATAAAATTAAACGTTCCTGACCCAAGAACGGTTTGAAACGGTTTCCCAAGGCGAGAACTATTTGAAACTATTTGAAACTGCTTGAAACTATTCCAAACTTGGTTGACATTACTTACGCCAAGCCCCCAGAACGGTTCGAAACGGTTCTTCGGACCTCATGTTCCGGAATCGTTTTTTTAATCATGTTGTAATTACTCGGCTTATAGCTTGCAACTTCCACCTTAAGCCCTGCTACTTGAAAACGCATTGATACTTCGTCGTTAACTACATTCGTCAGCACATGATAAATCATTCTTGCCGTGTTACCATGTGTGTGATATGTATGTCAATGTATGTCTTGTAGTAGGTATTAGGAAGCTTTAAAGCTCAACTACCTGGAAGTTAGTGAGAACACAAGTTTGAACGGAAGGATTCGGGTGAGGGGACATGACCCCAGGGCTGAAAACTTAAACGGTGATTGGATCGCAAAAACGACGCTACTTGTCCCAACATCATCTCATCAAATCCTTGCACTCAAGGCCCAACCTCATTCTGACAGACTCCACGTCCAACTTCCCAGTCTCCCTCTATACAATACCTTTTATGAAGTCGGGGCAGCGCTCTTGAAAACGGACCACCCCCAATCCCTGCTGGCAGCTTCAAGGCACGCTTGATTGCGAGCAGCGTCTTGTCTGCAGATCCAGATCACCTTCCTCCATCTTCCATCCTGAGGATGGAAGATCAGGAACGAAGTGATGTTCTGACAGATGGGCGAACAAGGCAAATCTGTTACGAAGACTGTTACGAAGGCTGAGTACCGTTCGAAACCGTTTCCACAGACACGAACCCTCTATGTTTAGCATTGCGTCACTGCGTCAGGGGACGTAAACCCAACCAAAAAGGCACCGCCGGGAGTTTGCGAAACACGAGGGTGAAACGTTTCAGACTTGAATTCGAAAGGCTTGGATAATCCCTTCCTGGGTGCAATGGCCAGGGTCAGCATTTTGGCAGATTGCCAACCGGCTTTGAAATGCTGGCAGGGGGCCTACCCAACTGCTACAATATGATTCTGGTCGCAGCTCCGTCTTTGTGACTGGCCTGAATTGATATAGCGCATGACAGGATATGAGAAGAAATGATCAAATTAGACATGGCGAGGCCATAACTTGGTCATAACCAAGACAGAACAATACATATTTTTCATGTCGTACATCTATTTGCAAACTGCATACTATAAATCTCACTTACAGTGCGTGTTTCAAATCCTGTGAAATTCTTGGCGCCGTTCCAACAAAAAGATGGGGCAAACACCCAAACACACCACCACATCACCTTAAAGTAAACCGAAACATATTTCTGAGGAAAGGACATGATGGTGTGAGCCATGCTGCTGTAACTGCTTTAGGCTACACTTACGTATCTGCGATTTTCCTGTTGGATTGCCGCCTCCAGCCCCCAAAAAAAACAAAAACCAGTCTACGCCCACAAGCGTTTGGATGAAGATTTTGCCACATATTTGGCAGTCTGTTTGTCTTGGGGGGCAAGCCAACGTGAAAGTAGCTATTGCCACAGGCAAATTAGAAAATATGTCTCAACGAGCATGGATGAAATGAATGCCAAACATCCCCAAGCTTATCTATAACACCATTTGTTCCCAAATCTGTTCCTGGGACCAATCTGTTACATCAACTCGGACGTCAACTGCGACATAGTCCTCAACCAAACTTATGGTTCCCACAGAAGAAGGCAGTTGTAGAGGACACTGCCCGAAATAAGATATAAATGCTTTGTACAAGGCCACTTACAAAACAAAATCTAATCCCTTTGACTTGTGGATGGGGCCGGGGCTGCATCAACACTTCACATTTCGCTGCTGTGTCACTCGGTATGGGTCGCAGTTGGCCGCAGGGCGGCGGTCCTCCATGTAGCCACGGCCGTTCTTCTCAGCATCGCGAGGGATGCGGATGGATGCGCCGCGATTGGCCACACCGTACCTCAAAGAGCCGACCAACCCCACAGCAGCAATATCAACACATCCGTGGGACCTGTCCTGTTCGCAAGCACCCACCAGGGCCCAAAAGAATGAAATTGTGGTGCTCTAAAGCTGACTCAGAACATGATGTGCAAGTGCCTGACAACTTCTTGTGTGCAAGATGTGAAAAGATGTGCAAGAGTTCTCTTGCAAGATACTTGAAGGTGTTGATGTCGCAGGTCTCGTGCTTGCCAGTGAGACGCTTGTCGTTGCCCTCGCCGTACTCTGCAATGTGCTCCTTTGCAACCTTGCCGAAGGCTTCGCAAACCTTGATGATGGTGTCATAGCCACCAGCCACACGCATAGGAGTCACAGAGAAGTTGGTGTGGCATCCAGCACCGTTCCAGTCACCCTCCGCAGGTTTGGGATCAAAAGAGCAAACGCATTCATGTTTCTCCGTCACTCGCAACATGATGTAGCGAGCCATGGTCAGATGGTCACCCATCTCAATGCCGCGGCATGGGCCGATCTGGAACTCCCACTGTCCAGGCATCACCTCTGCATTGATACCTGAAATCTTCACCCCAGCCTCCACACACAACTTGTAATGCTCATCGGCAACTGGTCGTCCAATGGCGACGTTGTAGCCAGCGCCGGTGTAGTATGGTCCCTGCGGCGCTGGCTCACTGCCATCCGTGTTGAAGCCCAAGGGAACGGAGGGCTTCACACCAACCTTGCCAGGCTTCATCAAGGTGTACTCCTGCTCAATGCCGAACCAAGGGTCCAAGGAACGGTACATGTCCATAGTCTCGGCACACTTGGCGCGTGTGTTGTTCTTGGCAGGCTGGTCATCCCATGCATTCCAGGCATCAGCAAGGACCATGACGTGAGGGTAGCCACCTTAGTGCAGAAAATCAGGAAACCGCCCTCTGCAGGAACCGGAAGATCCGAAAGGGACAGCAAATCTCTCTCAAACCAGACCCAAAATGCAAAACAAGCACGACGCAGCGCAGAGGCGAGGCTCGGAAGGGGTCATTGAAAATCGCCCGCGGCTTCAAAAGCACCTCCGAATTGTGGCCGTCTGCCTGGCCCGTGCTGCTGCCATCGTAGTTCCACACCTTCAGGTCGGTCACCTTCAAAGGCCTGCTTTTCGAGCACAAACAGGGACATGACAGGACGGAAACAGCATGATTCAGCAGAATTCCCTCTATCCCATGATGTTCAATTGGCATCTGAGCTGAGAGCCTAACATTGATATCATTGATGGCTTACATATATATGGTTTACAGAATGATTAGAATGCCCTTTGCAAAGCTTTCACTTTCTCCCTTAAAACCACACCGTGTGCTAGACAGTACATGGCCACATGATGGCACCTGCGAATTCAAAGGCGCTCATTCTTGTGTCTGCGTGTGTATTTATTTGACCTTTTTGTGACTACATGATGTATCTCTATCTGAAGGTGTACACGGTCAGGGGCTGTTGGAAAGGCTCGGCACCAGATTTTCCTTGCATAGGTTCAACACAGAATTGACCTTTGTGTCATCACAACTCGATGCTCACGAACATGATGTGAGTCCTGCTCTGGATTCTGGATGCCTGACCGCACCCCAACTGCACCCCACCTGGCGGTCATGGTCATGGTCTTAGACCGTGTCACGCCATCGGCGTCCAACCAAACATACTCAGCCAAAACCTCAAAGGACAAGTTAGGCTGTGGCCAGCTAACTGTGCTTGCGGCTTCGCATGTTCGTTCATCAAAGCAAAAAACAAAACAAAAAATGCACCATCCACCAGGGGTAGCAGTATATGATATATAAGTGCAACAGCAAACTTACCATTGACCATCCCTCAAAACCCATGCCTAACCTTATCATGGCCGTTTCCAGCTACAAGCTTGAAAACAATGATTAATTCAAAATGAAAAAAAAATGTGAGGAAAAAACATTTTGAAAATGCATTTTAAAAAAATGGAAAATAAAAAACATTTCAAAAGCGTCAAAAGTGTGAAAAATGTGAAAGCGATGCGGAAAATGTGGATAAACAGGAAAATGCACTTTTAAATACGTTTCCTAATTTAAATTAAATAGAATTTACATTCATTGTGAATCTATTGACATGAGTCATTGAAAATGAATATATGCTTATGTGGAATCCCAATGTTTGAGTTTAATATTCTATAATCTAACATTGGATTTCAAATATGCCCAAAGAATATCCCCAACAGCAAGAAAGCAGCGGCCGTAGATCCCAAACAGTAATTCCATATAAGCGTGGTAGTTTTTGTTTCATGACCAAGCAATGCAGTGCATTTTTGCGCCGTCCTACCGCCGGCTTCCCCTACTACTACTACTACTACTGCTACTACTACTACTACTACTTCTACTACTTCTACTTCTCTACTTCTCTACTTCTCTACTTCTCTACTTCTCTACTTCTCTACTTCTCTACTTCTACTTCTACTACTTCTACTTCTACTTCTACTTCTACTACTACTACTACTACTACTAGTACTAGTACTACTACTACTACTACTACTACTCCTCCTACTAATCTTCTACTACTACTACTAATAATAATAATCTACTACTACTACTACTGCTACTACTCCTACTCCTACTCCTACTACTACTACTACTACTACTACTACTTCTACTTCTACTTCTACTTCTACTTCTCTACTTCTCTACTTCTACTACTTCTACTACTACTACTACTACTACTGCTACTACTACTACTACCACTACTACTACTACTACTACAACAACTACTACTACTACTACTACTAATCTTCTACTACTACTACTACTAATAATAATAATCTACTACTACTACTACTACTACTACTACTACTGCCACTACTTCGACTACTACTACTACTACTACTACTACCACTACCACTACCTACTTACTACGTACGACGTACTACGTACTACGTACTACGTACGACGTACGGCGTACTCCGTACTACGTACTACGTACTACGTACTACGTGCTTACTGCTTACTGCTTACTGCTTACTGCTTACTGCTTACTGCTTACTGCTTACTGCTTACTGCTTACTGCTTAGTGCTTACTGCTTAGTGCTTAGTGCTTACTGCTTACTGCTTACTGCTTACTGCTTAGTGCTTAGTGCTTAGTGCTTAGTGCTTAGTGCTTACTGCTTAGTGCTTACTGCGTACTACTCCGTACTACTCCGTACTACTCCGTACTACTCCGTACTACTCCGTACTACTCCGTACTACTCCGTACTACTCCGTACTACTCCGTACCACTCCGTACCACTCCGTACCAAACTCCGTACGAAAAACTCCGTACGAAAAACTCCGTACTATACTCCGTACTATACTCCGTACTATACTCCGTACTATACTCCGTACTATACTCCGTACTATACTCCTTACTACTCCTTACTACTCCGTACTACTCCGTACTACTCCGTACTACTCCGTACTACTCCGTACTAC
>CAMXCT020001313.1:697869-748161 GCA_947184155.2 Cladocopium goreaui
ACTACTCCGTACTACTCCGTACTACTCCGTACTACTCCGTACTACTCCGTACTACTCCGTACTACTCCGTGCTACTCCGTGCTACTCCGTACTACTCCGTACTACTCCGTACTACTCCGTACTATACTCCGTACTACTCCGTACTATACTCCGTACTACTCCGTACTATACTCCGTACTACTCCGTACTATACTCCGTACTACTCCGTACTACTCCGTACTACTCCGTACTACTCCGTACTACTCCGTACTACTCCGTACTACTCCGTACTGCGTACTACTCCGTACTGCGTACTACTACTGCGTACTACTCCGTACTGCGTACTACTACTGCGTACTACTACTGCGTACTACTACTGCGTACTACTACTGCGTACTACTACTGCGTACTACTACTGCGTACTACTACTGCGTACTACTACTGCGTACTACTACTGCGTACTACTACTGCGTACTACTGCTGCGTACTACTACTGCGTACTACTACTGCGTACTACTACTGCGTACTACTACTGCGTACTACTACTGCGTACTACTACTGCGTACTACTACTGCGTACTACTACTGCGTACTACTACTGCGTACTACTACTGCGTACTACTACTGCGTACTACTACTGCGTACTACTGCTGCGTACTACTGCTGCGTACTACTACTGCGTACTACTACTGCGTACTACTACTGCGTACTACTACTGCGTACTACTATACTGCGTACTACTATACTGCGTACTACTACTGCGTACTACTACTGCGTAGTACTACTGCTATAGTACTACTGCGTACTACTACTGCGTACTACTGCGTATTACTGCGTGCTACTGCGTACTACTGCGTAGTACTGCTGCGTAGTGCTGCGTAGTACTGCGTAGTAGTACTGCGTAGTAGTACTGCGTAGTACTACAGTAGTACTACTGCGTACTACTACTGCGTACTACTACTGCGTACTACTACTGCGTACTACTACTGCGTACTACTACTGCGTACTACTACTACTGCTATAGTACTACTGCTATAGTACTACTGCGTGGTACTACTGCGTAGTACTACTGCGTAATACTACTGCGTACTACTACTGCGTACTACTACTGCGTACTACTACTGCGTACTACTACTGCGTACTACTACTGCGTACTACTACTGCGGACTACTACTGCGTAGTACTACTGCGGACTACTACTGCGTACTACTGCGTAGTACTACTGCGTACTACTGCGCAGTACTACTGCGTAGTACTACTGCGTAGTACTGCGTAGTACTACTGCGTGCTACTGCGTACTACTGCGTAATACTACTGCGTAATACTACTGCGTAGTACTACTGCGTAGTACTACTGCGTAGTACTACTGCGTACTACTACTGCGTACTACTACTGCGTACTACTGCGTACTACTGCGTACTACTGCGTACTACTGCGTACTACTGCGTGCTACTGCGTGCTACTGCGTACTACTACTGCGTACTACTACTGCGTACTACTACTGCGTACTACTACTGCGTACTACTACTGCGTACTACTACTGCGTACTACTACTGCGTACTACTACTGCGTACTACTATACTGCGTACTACTACTGCGTACTACTATACTGCGTACTACTACTGCGTACTACTACTGCGTACTACTACTGCGTACTACTACTGCGTACTACTGCGTACTACTGCGTGCTACTGCGTACTACTGCGTACTACTACTGCGTACTATTACTGCGTACTACTACTGCGTAGTACTACGGCGTACTACTGCGTACTACTGCCCAGTACTGCGTACTACTGCTATAGTACTACTGCGTACTACTGCGTAGTACTACTGCGTACTACTGCGTACTACTACTGCGTAGTACTACTGCGTACTACTGCGTAGTACTACTGCGTACTACTGCGTACTACTGCGTACTACTACTGCGTACTACTGCGTAGTACTACTGCGTACTACTGCGTAGTACTACTGCGTACTACTACTGCGTACTACTACTGCGTATACTACTGCGTAGTACTACTGCGTACCACTGCGTACTACTACTGCGTACTACTACTGCGTACTACTACTGCGTACTACTACTGCGTACTACTACTGCGTACTACTACTGCGTACTACTTCTGCGTACTACTACTGCGTACTACTACTGCGTACTACTACTGCGTACTACTACTGCGTACTACTACTGCGTACTACTACTGCGTACTACTACTGCGTACTACTACTGCGTACTACTAGTGCGTACTACTAGTGCGTACTACTGCGTACTACTGCGTACTACTACTACTGCATACTACTACTACTACTACTACTACTACTACCTACTACTACTACTACTACTACTGCGTACTACTACTACTGCGTACTACTACTACTGCGTACTACTACTACTGCGTACTACTACTACTGCGTACTACTACTGCGTTTGACTGCGTACTACTACTGCGTACTACTACTGCGTACTACTACTGCGTCCTACTACTGCGTACTACTACTGCGTAGTACTACTGCGTAGTACTGCGTAGTACTACTGCGTAGTACTACTGCGTAGTAGTAATGCGTAGTAGTACTGCGTAGTACTACTGCGTAGTACTGCTGCGTAGTACTACTGCATAGTACTACTGCGTACTACTGCGTACTACTACTGCGTACTACTGCGTACTACTACTGCGTACTACTACTGCGTACTACTGCGTAGTACTACTGCGTACTACTACTGCGTACTACTACTGCGTACTACTACTGCGTCCTACTACTGCGTGCTACTGCGTGCTACTACTGCGTACTACTACTGCGTACTACTACTGCGTACTACTACTGCGTACTACTGCGTACTACTACTGCGTACTACTACTGCGTACTACTGCGTACTACTACTGCATACTATAGGTACTAATACTGCGTACTACTGCGTACTACTGCGTACTACTGCGTACTACTGCGTACTACTGCGTGCTACTGCGTGCTACTGCGTGCTACTGCGTGCTGCTGCGTAGTACTGCGTACTACTGCTTAATACTGCGTGCTACTGCGAACTACTGCGTACTACTGCGTACTACTGCGTACTATACTGCGTACTATACTGCGTACTAGTGCGTACTAGTGCGTACTACTGCGTACTACTGCGTACTACTGCGTACTACTGCGTACTATACTGCGTACTAGTGCGTACTAGTGCGTACTACTGCGTACTACTGCGTACTACTGCGTACTACTGCGTACTATACTGCGTACTAGTGCGTACTAGTGCGTACTACTGCGTACTACTGCGTACTACTGCGTACGTTACTGCGTACTATACTGCGTACTACTGCGTACTATACTGCGTACTACTGTGTACTACTGCGTACTATACTGCGTAACTACTTACTACTACTTACTACTACTTACTACTACTTACTACTACTTACTACTACTTACTACTACTTACTACTACTTACTACTACATACTACTACATACTACTACTTACTACTACTTACTACTACATACTACTACATACTACTACATACTAGTACTTACTACTACTTACTACTACTTACTACTACTTACTACTACTTACTACTACTTACTACTACTTACTACTACTTACTACTACTTACTTCTACTTACTACTACTTACTACTACTTACTACTACTTACTACTACTTACTACTACTTACTACTACTTACTACTACTTACTACTACTTACTACTACTTACTACTACTTACTACTACTTACTACTACTTACTACTACTTACTACTACTTACTACTACTTACTACTACTTACTACTACTTACTACTTACTACTACTTACTACTACTTACTACTACTTACTACTACTTACTACTACTTACTACTACTTACTACTACTTACTACTACTTACTATACTTACTACTACTTACTACTACTTACTACTACTTACTACTACTTACTACTACTTACTACTACTTACTACTACTTACTACTACTTACTACTACTTACTACGACTACTACGACTACTACTACTACTACTACCACTACTACCACTACTACCACTACTACCACTACTACCACTACTACTACAACAACAACAATTACTACTACTACTACTACTATTACGACTACTAGAAGTAGTAATAGTACGCGCGGGTTCCGCACGTTATGCGCGTCTGCGTTTCGCGCATGTTGTTCTCTGCGGGTTCCGCGCGCGTCGTCGCATTCAATTTTTTCCAAGAAATTAATATTTTACGACGGATATTACTACTACTTTTACTAATTATTATTTAATCAATTTTACGATTAATATCTTTTCTACTACATCTGCGATAATATTACTACTCCTACTACTGCTACTGCTACTACTACTACTACCACTACTACTACTACTACGACTACGACTACTACTACTACTACTTCTACTTCTACTTCTACTTCTACTTCTACTTCTATTTCTACTTCTACTTCTACTTCTACTTCTACTACTACTACTACAACTACTACTACTACTACTATTACTACTACTACTACTATTACTACAAGTATTAATAGTACGCGTCTGCGTTTTGCGCGGTTTCTGCGCGTTACGCGCATCTGCGTTTTGCGCGGTATCCGCACGTGTTGTTTTGCGCGGGTTCCGCGCGTGTAGCCGCATTCAAATTTCTTGAAGAAATTCATATATTACGATGAAAATCACTGCTACTTCTACTAATCGTAATTTAATCAGTACTACGATTAATATAATTTCTACTATACATCTACTACTATTATTATTAGTACGAGAAGTAGTAATAATACGCGCGGGTTCCGCGCGTCTGCGTTTCGCACGGGTTTCGCGCGTTATGCGCGTTTGCGTTTCGCGCGGGTTCCGCGCGTGTTGTTCTGCTCGGGTTCCACGCGCGGTGTCGCATTCAAATTTCTCTAAGAAAAAATCATATATAACGATGGATACTATTTATTACCAATTTTATTAATTATAATTTCATCAATATGACGATGATTAATATCATTTCTACTGCATCTGCGATTTTATTACTACTACTACTACTGCTACTACTACTACTGCTACTACTACGACTACGACTACTACTACTACTACTACTACTACTACTACTACTACTATCTATACTAGTACTAGTACTAGTACTACTACTACTACTGCTACTACTACTACGACTACGACTACTACTACGACGACGACGACTACTACTAGTACTACTACTACTACTACTACTAGTACTAGTACTAGGACGACGACGACAACGACTACTACTACTACTACTATTAATAGTACGCGCGGGTTCCGCACGGGTTCTGCGCGCGTGGTCGCAATTTCTTGAAGAAGTTAAAATATTACGACGAATATTAGTAATATTTCTACAAATTGTAATTTAGTCAATATTACGGTTAGTATCATTTCTACTACATGTACGATATTTTTGTTATTATTACTATTACTATTACTATTACTATTACTATTACTACTACTACTACTACTACTACTACTACTACTAGAAGAAGTATTAATAGTACGCGCGGGTTCCACGCGTCTACGTTTCGCGCGGTTTCCGCGCGTTATGCGCGTTTTGCGCGGGTTCCGCTGTAATTTAATCAATATTACGGTTAGTATCATTTCTACTACATGTACGATATTTTTGTTATTATTACTATTACTATTACTATTACTACTACTACTACTACTACTAGAAGAAGTATTAATAGTACGCGCGGGTTCCACGCGTCTACGTTTCGCGCGGTTTCCGCGCGTTATGCGCGTTATGCGCGTCTGCGTTTTGCGCGGGTTCCGCGCGTGTTGTTCTGTGCGGGTTCCGCGCGTGTAGCCGCATTCAAATATATTCAAGAAATTTATATATTACGACGAATATTACTACTGTACTTGGGAACCTTTACATAATAACCTTGGGGACCTTGAGAATATTTACTTGGAAAACTTGGGAACCTTGAGGGAACCTTTACAATACAACCTTGGGAACCTTGACAACCTTTACTTGGGAAACTTGGGAATCTTGAGGGAACCTTTACAATGCAACCTCGGAAAAAGCTTGAGGAAACCTTGACAATATAACCTTGGAACCCTTGAGAACCTTTACAATGTAACCTTGGGAACCTTGAGAGAACCTTTACAATGCAACCTTGGAAAGCTTGAGGAAACCTTGACAATATAACCTTGGAACCCTTGAGAACCTTTTACAATGTAACCTTGGGAACCTTGAAGGAACCTTTTACAATGTAACCTTGGGAACCTTGAAGGAACCTTTACAATACAACCTTGGGAACCTTGGAAAACTTGGGAACCTTCAGGGAACCTTGAAGAAACCTTGAAGGAACCTTGAGGGTACCTTTTGGGAACCTTGAGGGAACCTTGACAATCTAACCTTGGGAATCTTTTAGAAACCTTTACAATGTCACCTTGGGAACCTGGACCACGTTTACTTGGGAACCTTTACATAATAATCTTGGGAACCTTGACAACCTTTACTTGGAAAACTTGGGATCCTTGCAGGGAACCCTGAAGGAACCTTGAGGGAACCTTTTGGGAACCTTTTGGGAACCGTGAGGGAACCTTGAGGAACCTTGGGAACCTTGGGAACCTTGGGAACCTTGAGCGAACCTTGGGAACCTTGGGAACCTTGAGCGAACCTTGGGAACCTTGGGAACCTTGGGAACCTTTACTTG
The DNA here is from genome assembly GCA_947184155.2 of Cladocopium goreaui. NCBI lineage: Eukaryota > Dinophyceae > Suessiales > Symbiodiniaceae > Cladocopium > Cladocopium goreaui. The sequence goes on from CAMXCT020001313.1 coordinate 704,505, forward strand.
GGAACCTGGGAACCTTTACTTGGGAACCTGGGAACCTTTACTTGGGAACCTGGGAACCTTTACTTGGGAACCTTTACTTGGGAACCTTTACTTGGAACCTGGGAACCTTGGGGGAATGGGTTTTGGAGCTGCTCCGGTCTGCTCCGAAACCTTTACTATGGCTGAAGACCCCAAAGCATTCTGCTGTTGGGGAAAAAAACCTGGGGAAGAAAAAAAACTTATATCTGGAAAAAAGAAATTGGAAAAATGGAGCTAAGAAATAGGAACTTTTCAACTGCCTTTTGTTCTCATGTGTTCACAGTTTTTCACATTTTTTACATGTGTGTTTCATATTTTTTCGCATTTTCAAAACGCATTGTTTTCACAGTTTTTTCCAAGCGCATGTTCAAAACGCATTGTTTTCGCATGTGAAAAAATGTGAAGAACAACAGAACAACATTTGAAAATCCAGTTGGGAAGGTGGAACTCTGATTTTGTTTCTTCAGGTTTGATTTTTTTTGGGTCCAGTTTTGCTGCAGTTACTTTGCTGCCTGCCCAACTTCTGCAGGTTGAAAATCGGAGAGGGGCAGTTCAAATGCATCGGAAGTGGACTGCGCAGATCGCAGATCTGTTTAATTTATCCATACCAAAACAGTGACTACCAGGAGCAAAAACATAAAATCAAAAGGAAAAGAGAACAAAGCTTCAAATTTGTTTTAAAAAATGCATTTTTACATTTTTTGGAATACAGTTTTCCACATGTCAAAAATAATGCATTTTTAAACACACACATTTGTTCACCTTTGTTTCACATTTTTAGTTCAAACTACTAACTACTACAACCCTTCTGTAGCTCAGTTGGCCATGATAAGCCTAACCCGCTTCAATTAACACACTATGCCAAAAACAAATAGCTGCTTGGAAGTGGCACATCCGCTGAAGGAACGCAACTTGGCCAAGGCTGAAGCACCTCCATCCTTGCCTGAGCGCACCTGACGCCACGAGACACGGTGCTCGGTCCTGTGGTGTTGGGATTTGGTTCATGGCCAATCCCCCCAAAAGAAAGCACGATCACTTCCAATGATATGCTCAGCATTGCGAACCTGCGCACGAGTCTTTTGCAAAGAGTTGTAGGTGTCACACTGAGACTTGACTAGAAATTGAATCGAATGGACACCGTTGTTTCTTCCCTGCATGATGAAAGCGGAAGTTGCCTTGTCATCTGTCTTCGTCTCTGGCTTTGGGGCAGCCTTGGCTTTGGGCTTAGGCTTTTCCTCCTTCTTGCCATCCTTGGCCGCTGCCTTTGCCTTCGCCTTGGCCTTGGCCTTAGGCTCTGGCTTGGCAGCCTTCGAGGGCTTCGACTCCTTTGCAGGTGCCGCGGCCTTCGACTTCTTCGACTTTGCTGGCTTGCAAGTCTCCCAATAATCCTCGGCCAGGGCGGGATTGAACAGCTCTGTATGCAAACAATGTTTCACCAAATGCAAAGTAAAATCTGTTTGAGTGTGTTTGTTTGAACGGGTCAACACACACAAAGTGCCAGACCCGGGTCCTCGATCTCTCGCCTCTTGTACTGCTTCTTGTATGTGGCCACCAGCTCTGTGTACGTGACTGCCGATCCTGTCGCTGGGTCTACGCGCTTGTCGGTCATGCTGCTGCAGTGACGGTCGAAGGACGCAGGAACGAGTCAGAGCGGCTTTTGCACGCAAGCTGGAAATTAGCTCGAGCTGCAATAGCTGGTCGCATGAAGCAATTTGAATCAGGTTCCACAGTCCACTTTTTTCCCCGGTACCATTATCAGGATGTTCCACTGGAAACAAAATTATCCTGATAGACACTGATACATCAAAAACATTCCTTTTTGAACCTCTTCCCAACAAACGCCTGTAATTTGTAGTTGTCAATAATAAAAGGTAATTAAAGTATCAGGCCCGATGTTTTATTCTTGTTGCCCAATGTTTGACACATTGACATGTAGATTGGATGCACAAGTTTTCAAATCGGAACCCAAGACTTGTGGCTCAGTGTCACTCACTCAAACCATTCCAATCCAATCCTTCCATTTTTTGTCCATTGACAGTTTCTTTGGTGACAATCAGAAATCATGGGCGGACATGCCATATGCATCCAAATGATGCATACATATTTGTGCTCACTGGTTTCAACTTTTGAAGCCAATTGGCCCGCCGTACGCAACTTGTCCATCATCACAGAGATGGGTTTGTCTAGGCAAGCCACCTGGAGGCTGTGCGGAGCGAGACTCGCGTTGTGTAAGCCTAGCAAAATGTTCGTTGCTGGTATCCTGTGTTCAATCGGTTCATTTTTTCAGGAAAGTTTGGTTTGGCATGCAAAGAACACTGTTTTGCATCTCATCGATGTTCGGAACATCGTTGCCAACACCCAAAGCGTGAACAATCGCAACATCTCAGTTTCAACCAAAAAATATTTTGCAAGCGTAATTTGTTGCCCTGCCCTTCAAGCAGGTGGCGATTGCATCCGAGGGCGCCAGGATCACTTGGACATTGGCTTTTGGATCACTTCATCATAGGACACTTTGGAGACATGGACACCACTCACACCTTTAGGTTTTGACACGTAGGGGACAGGGGAGGCAGGGACATGGGGACATGGGGGCATGGGTGCCTGGGCACATGAGCCACATTTAATCAACAGCGCTCACACCTTTAGGGTTTGACACTTGGGGGGACATGGGGGCATGGGGCAATTGGGGTTTGTTCACATCAACCACTTTTCCTCAACACAGCTCACACCTTCAGGGTTTGACACTTAGGGGACAGGGGTCAGAGGGTGCAGGGTTATGGGGACATTGGGGCACAGGGGCATGGGTACACAAGGTCAGGTATGATGATTATATAATATTTGATTCTTGGATCATCGCTGTGGCCCACGTTCAAGCGAACCAAAAATCCACTCACAAGCCAGCCAAACGCCCATGTTCAAGCGAACCCCCGCCCGAATCCATCTGCCATTTCTTGGGGCAAAATCCTCCTGCCGGATCCACATGAGTTGTTGTCAAGAAAAGGGCTCAATTCCACGCAAAACGCCGGGAAAGTGTGCAACGCCCATCCAAAGTTGAAATGTTTTTCATAGCGACATTGATTGTCTTTTGATTAGGTTTAACAAATGCCAGCAAACTATTTTCGGTTCATGTAAACATTATGCACTAGTTACATTTTTGACAGTTTCTTCCAATTTTTTCCACGGGCGTCGGTCATGTACCAGGTTCCAATGCGTTTACATATCACACTTGTTGATGTTGATGCTCACGAAAACGGAATGGGAAAAAATGTTGCATCTTGCCACTGGTCTGATGATGAACATCCCGGCGGGTCGTTACCTGGGGACAAACCGTGCCAGTCAGAATGTTTGACCAAGCGCAGCGCCACGGATACAGAAACACATCCAACATTCAAAGGTGCAAAAATATCTGTTCAACAAACACAAATATATTCAGGAGGTACAAGTTTCAATTAGCCCTCAAAGTTCCTGCTGACGTACATGTGATTTTTTTGAACGTTTTGAAACGATTGTTTTTTCATGTCCGTCCCGTATCCTGCATCCCGCCGCACCGCCTCACACCTAAATCACAGCACACCATCACACTCATCACAGCACAACTCATCACACCACTTCATCACACCAACTTATCACCACACAGCCTCTCACCCTACTTCTCACATCCAACTCACACCACTTCATCACACCACCACTTCATCACACCAACTTATCCTTATCACCACACAGCCTCTCACCCTACTTCTCACATCCAACTCAAACCACTTCATCACACCACCACTTCATCACGCCAACTTATCAACATCACTACTCATCACGCCACTTCACCTAACCAACTTATCACCACACAGCCTCTCCTAATTCTCACGCCCAACTCCTCACAGCAATCCGATATCATCACACCTCACACTCTCACTCGTCACAGCACAACTCATCACACCACTAGTCACAGCCACCTCGTCACACGGCACTCATCACTGCACCACTTATCACATCTCACTCATCACATCACATCTCACTCATCACACCACAAATCACAGGACACAGAGCCTTCGTGTGGCAGGCGACACAAAGCCTTCTAGCTGCTGCGCGCGTGGCCGCCGCTGGGCCGCGGCTAGCTTTCGTATGGCAGGCGCAGTACACAGAGCCTTCGTGTGGCAGGCGCAGGACACAGAGCCTCTTGGAGGAGCTGCTGCGCGCGTGGTCGCCAGCTGGCCCGTGGCGGGCGTTCGTGTGGCAAGCGCACTACACAGGGCCTGCTGAACAAGCTGCGCGCGTGGTCGCCGCCTGGCCCGCGGCTGGCTGTCGTGTAGCAAGTACACAGAGCCTTCTGGAGGAGCTGTTGCGCGCGCGGTCGCCGGCTGGCCCGTGGGCGTTCGTCTGGCAGGCGCAGTACACAGAGCATTCTAACGGAGCTGCTGCGCGCGTGGTCGCCGCTGGCCCGCGCAGGCGCAGTACACAGAGCCTCCTGGCGGAGCTGCTGCGCGCGTGGTCGCCACTGGCCCGCGGCTGGCTGTTGTGTGGCAGGCGCAGTACACAGAGCCTTCTGGAGGAGCTGCTGGGGGTGTGGTCGCCGCTGGCCCGTGGCTGGCTGTCATGTGGCAGGCGCAGTACACAGAGCCTTCTGGAGGAGCTGCTGCGCGCGTGGTCGCCGCTGGCCTGCGGCTGGCTGAGGTGTTGGGAGGGGCAGTACACAGAGCCTCCTGGAGGAGCTGCTGCGCGCGTGGTCGCCGCTGGCCCGCGGCTTGGCTGTCGTGTGGCACACGCAGTACACAGAGCCTCCTGGAGGAGGTGTGGGCTGCCTCTCACACCATCTTTGACACACCACTTTGTCACACACCATCTTTCACACACAACTTTGTCACACACCATCTTTGACACACCACTTTGTCACACACACCATCTTTCACACACCACTTTGTCACACACCACTTTGTCACACACCGTCTTTCACACACAACTTTGTCACACACCATCTTTCACACACATCATCTTTCACACACACAACTTTGTCACACTACGGAGGCCAAGGCCACCAAGGCTGAGGGCCAGCCGGGCCCTATGTGCGCTGGATTCTGGCAAGGCTGGGAGTTGCAGGAGCTGAGCCAGGCACTGCTGGATGCTTTGGTCGTGGGCGTGTGAGGTCTGGACGCAGCCCGCGTAGGGCGTAGTGTGCACGAGGGGATGCACAGTAGAGAAGCAAGAGCCAACTGGTTTGGAGATCGGGGATGGTTGGGATGGCCTCAAGTAGGGGCTGCTGCTTGGCGTGTAGCCTGGTTAGTTCTGCTTGGATGTGCTCGTCCGTGCCAACGGGCAAGCCGAGGACGCGGAGGCCTCGTTGGGCTCTGGGCTGGTCATGGCCCCCTACCCAAACCGCCTCGGACTGCGACAAGGCTGTGATGCCTGGCGGGACTGTCCCGGAGGCGTTCCACACTTGTGTTTTGCCGTGGTGCAATTGTATGCCGGTCTGGTGTTGCAAGTGGTGAGCCGCAACTGGTCGAAAAGTTGTCTGATACGGTGTGGCGGGGCCGTGACATAAATGTCATCGAGGAATGCTGCTGCTCTTTCTCCTGGAAGCAAGTCGCTTTGGAAGGCGCGGAGGGCAAAGTCCAACCCCAAAGAGAAAAAGGCCGGCATCAGGGGATCCCCTTGTTCGCCCCCATCGGCTTGTGTGATGCGACGCACTTGGCCGGTGTCGTCCGTCCACAAATATTTGGAAGGTTGGCTGTAGAACTGGCGGACGAAAGGTAGCGCTGCTTGCGCGTTGGGTGTGTTGAGGAGCCTTTGCAGCATGGAAGCACGGCTGACATGGTCATATGCCCCGATCCCGTCTACCGAAAGAATGGTTTGGTCGGGATCTAACTCGGTGGTTAGCTGTAAGGTGTGGATGAGTGCTTCTGTGCCCGCTCGCGTGGACAACGCGTACTGGTAAGGGTGGCACTTGGCATCGAAGTCTTGGGCATAGTGTTGTGCCAGACTGCGGGCCACCAATCTCCGCAGGAAGTCCCGACTACCAAGCCTCGCACTCCTCCAGAAGGCTTTTGAAGGGCTATCAGCCGGCCCATGCCGATGGCGGCCTGCTATGGAAATTGGTATGGTGGCATTGGCTAATCGGTGGCATGCCCGGTGAAAGGCTTCTGCGGCAGCTGGGTCACCTAAGAGGACTTTAGCGATTTCTGCGGTGAGACTGCTGGGGCCTGGTGCTGTGCCTTTTCTGGCTCTGGCAAGGTTGTGCAGGATGAATTGCAGTGGTAGTTGCAGTGGTGTGTCTGGAGTGAAGTTGAGGATGTCACTGCCCAGTGGATGGCGTGGGTGTTGTGGTCGGGCCATGGGGTTGGTGAGTTCCCGAAAAGTGTCATCATTGCCTGGTGCAAGTGGCGCTGCTAGGAGTGCTTGCCGAGCCCGGGAAAGTTCGCCGAGGCGGGTGAGTTGGGTGGCTCGGCTGGCTCTTTGGTCTGGGGTTGGCTGGCTGGAGGCTGGTGGTGGTGGCTGTGCGCGTTGGCTTGGTGCTGTGCTGGCTGCGAGAAGGTCTTGCCAAGCGCCGTCGGTTTTGGAACTCGGGCCGTTTTGGCCGGGCGGTGGAGCAGCATCCGGGGGAGGAACAACCAAAGTTTCCAAGCCCTTTCATGGTCGAGACTGTTGTTGATGGGGGCTGAGTTGATGAGATCCAGCGTGAAATGCAAAGCTCGCCGCAATGGTCCCCGAAGGAATGGTGGTGGTGCACGGAAAGTGGGGCAAGGCTGTTCCAAAAAGTCGCTCGCATGGAGAAGGTCGAGACTAGCGAATGCTTCCTGAAGGCGTCGCCCTTGGAGTGGCTGTTGGGTTCTGCCCTGGTCGTCTGAACGTGGGGCTGGTTGTGTGGGTGTGGGTTCTTGGTCTCTGGTTCGGGGGCTGGGGCACACGGAAATTGAAGAGGCTGAACTGGCACTGGAACTGCTGGAAGAGCTGTTGCTGTCGCTGCTGCTGTCGGAATCGGGGTGGGGCGGTGAAGGCGCCCGGTTTGCAAGAAGGCCGGTTGCGGTTGGCCTGGATGTTGTTGTTGGCCTGGATGTTGTTGTTGGTCTGGATGGTGTTGTGGGCCTGGGTGTTGTTGTTGGCCTGGATGGTGTTGTCAGCCTTGTGCCCGGGCTGTGGTGTTGCAGGGTCGGCTGGGGTGTGTGTTGGCCCCACTGCTGGGCGAGTGACGCTGCGGTAGATGCGAGGTGTTCCCCCAAGTAAGCTTGAAGCAATGTTTCCGCCGTGGCGGGGACGTAGCCGTCTTCTTGCATAAATTGTTCCAGCGCCCATGGAAGATGCACTTGTGCCCCTGCCGGCTGTTGGGCGCCGGCTGCGTGCAGGCGTGCTGGCAATGCTGACTCTGCCGGTGTGAGGTTGGCGGCATATTCTTGCAATGTGACTAAGATGTGGTGAAGTTGCTGCCATGGGATGGGATGGGCTCGTTGCAGCGCGGAGATGAGACGCTCCCAAATGTGACCTGCTGAAGGGTGATTTGCCCATTGTTGCAAAGTGTGTGGCGCGAGCCGGCCTGTGGCTGCCAAGAGCAATGGAACATAGAACCAGCTGTGGGTTGTGCCCGTGGGGCTGTTTGGTGGCCCTCGGTGGTGCCAGGTGTTTTGTGGCTGCTGAAGTCTGGGTGCTGCAGGCGTGGTTGGCCATGTGTGGGGCGGGGTTGCTGGCGGGGGTCCGTGGCATTGGTTTGGGACTTGCTGGGGCTGGGACTGGTGCAGGTCGCCCGAACGGGTCTGGCAAACCCATCCTCGTTCCTCCCGGGTCAGGTCGACAGCGAGGCATCGAGGGCCGTGTTGTTCGCAGGCCGGTCTTTCTGGCAGTTGCTGCAACAAAGGATGGTCAAAAGTGATGGACCTGTTGCATCGCAAGCAGATCCATTCTGCTTCCCATGTGTCGTTGGCTTGGTTGTGGTTTGGCGCCCATTCCATCTGTCGGTCCGGGAGCTCACTCCAGGCATCGTCCCGGCCAGGGTGATTCGGGTTTGCTAGGATGACCCGATGGCAGCACAACGGCAACACGTTTGTGGGGGCTGGTGGCTGGGCTGGTGGGGCTGGTCTGGTGTCGGAGCAAGCCAACCGTGCTGGCAACGTGACGCCTTGATGTTGGCATTGCGCTTGAAACAGGAGATCTGAACTGGGTTGCCAAGGTTGGCGGCATGCGGGACATGGAGGGTCAGGGTGTTCAACAACCATGTGCGCGGCACAGCCAGTATGGAAGGCATGACTGCAGTGTGGCCACAAGAATGGAGACAACACACCGGCGCCACTTTTGTAATAAGATTTGTTTAATACTGTCTTCTAATGCTTGTGATAGTTCATCCTCATTACTGATATTGAAGCGGGTTGAAGGTAAAGCATATACAAGTTCTTGACTGCCGATGTCATTTCCTCCATTATCATATTCAGGTTTTTCAAAGAATGCTTCTGTTTTTATGTTAAGTTTCACGCTTCTATTCTTTCTTATCAATTCTACTAGTCGTGGTTTTTGGTGCGGAATCATTTCCAGTCCTTTTTCTCCTTCAAAGTGTTTATTTTCTAAAACTATTGAATTAGCATACCTTCTGAATGCTGATTGAATATATCTGACCCTAAATTTGTTTCCGATTGCGTGTTCGGTCAGTATTTGTCTCACTTTTCCTTCACTGAACGCATTTTTTTCCTTGGTTAAAGCATAATTTCTGTATTCATTAGTTTTCTTTACTGTTAATAGTTTCTTTGTTAAAACAGTAGATATTGGTTTGTCTTTGTTGCATCTACATTTTTATCATCTATTATTATTGATTTTAATTCTCTCCTTCCTCGTTTTGCTATTTCTGCCAAATCATTACTTAGTAAATAGTCTATATTTTTTTTCATAATATAATAGTATATATTTTATCTGGTTAATTTATTTTTAAGTAGGTGTTTAAAGAATTATATATTTTAATCCGAGAATATTTGCTGAAAGAATAGTTATTTAAGTATATATGATTAGGATGAATTTTATGAAGGATTTGCCCGTTGATGTATTGAGTAATATTGTATCATATACTCATAGAGATCCTGAATATGTGAAAAAGAAATATAGACATAGTGAAGCATTGGAAGAGTAGAGGATACATATAGAGTATCAAGACTTGCTCCGAAAAAGGACAGAACGATAAGACAAAAAGACAAGATGTATATAGAGTACTGTATTTTGAGAGAGGGAGTACCATTTAGTTTGAAAACTATAATTGAGAGAGGGGGCACCATTTAGTTTGAGAACTATCAGAAACATCAGAACAAAAGAAAGAAAGAATTACTACTTTTAATTTATGAAGAAATCGAAGAAGATAATTTAGACTTTGGGGTTAAACTTGATATTCAAGTCCCAAATAGTGGCAAAACTCCCAGATAAAGAATATGGGGAAACTGAATTTGGTTTTAGAAATATATATTATCACAGTCAATATTATGAAGATACAAATGAAGATGATTTGGGAGAAATATTAAATGCCGCAGTGGATGAAGTAAAAAGCAATGTAGAAGAAGACCAACATAACGATAGTATTATGGAATACAAGCATTTCATTTTAAATTAGTAATTATTGAAGACATTTACCCAACATAATTCTAATAACATTATTTAGTCGATATATGGACTGTTAAAAGCGGATTAGTCAACACCAAAAATTTATCTTTATTGTTAGTCTATTGTTTTGTTTTTTGTGTTGTTCTTTGTTTGGTCTGTTTTTTTTTGTTTTGTTTGGTTGTTTTGCTTTTGGATGTAGAATGGATGAGGTAATGACGTATTGACTATGATTTCTAAAAACGGATGAGGTGAAGTATGATAGGTGGTGATGATTTAGTGGAATGAACGAGATGATGACATGATTAGTTGTGATGATTTTGCGAAAATGAATGAGGGTGTGATGAATTGACTGTGACGATTTTGAGACAATGAATGAGGTAGAGATATTGTAGGTACTGATGATTTTGAGAAATGAATGAGATAGTGGAAATGGTAGGTGCTCGTGATTTTGTGGAATGAATGCGGTAATATATGGTAGTTTTTTATGTTTTTGTTTGCGAATAATTTTTGACTTGTTATACTGCTATAATTTGAGTTTAGAAAATTTATGTGAATGTACCTTTTTGATATTTTTAGGGGAACGCAAAAGAAGAGGGAAGGAGCAAACACACACCAACACACCTGGCCCGGAGTGGGCAAACCCTGAAAGGGCAAGGGAAAAGAAAAGCGGAGGCCGACGGACACGTAACAAGACCAGCGGAGGGGGGGAAGACAGAAGCGCCTAAACCAACCTGACACAGCGAAAACCTACGCCCATCTCAGCACGCGCAGGACTCGACCTACCTGGGCAGGGAATAACGTATGAAATAGGACACCGAATGGGGAACTAGTTGGTGAACCGAGAAAAACAACAAAGGTCAAAGGGAACCCAGTTCATCCCTAAAGTGCCGTGCGTTATTTCCCAAAAGGGACCGTGGTCGAATCCAGCCACATGGGCATAAACGGCACTTCAAGTTCCAACGAATGAGATGCACGAAATGTTCAACCTCACCAAAAACCAAAGTGACCGCACCTGCAGGAAAAGGACATGTCTGTAGCCTGTTTTGCCATGCTCAAAAGCTTGAGCTGCAGAAAAAGGAAGTTTGTGGTTGTTCGGCACGGCAGCAAACGCGAAGGGATGAAGGTTCCAAAGGTTCACAAAGGACAGCGGGAGCCGCCTGAGATTCACAACAGTTCAACAGTTCATAGCCAAGTGCAGGTACGCAAAACTGATCAGGCCCGGTAGCACCACCGATTGCAAGTGCCTTCAGTGGCAGTAGACTTACAATGGTGGTACCTCTCCCTGCCTGAACGAATTCATGGTCTTGTTTCTTGACCACATGATAATTAGCGGTATACACACACACAAGTGCCCTTTAAACAAGGGCAACAAAACATATCACACATTCCAATTCATGGGTTTGCCTCACATGCAATATGCGCAAAAAACGAATAGCGAACATGAGCTTCAGTTTGGTATGAATCCCTGCTCCTATATCAGTTTTTTTTGTGGATGGACGGATGAGCAAAGAGGTTTTCAGGCCAGGCCCGGCGGTTGGACCAGCCCCCAGCCTAGGGAAAGGGGGTGCCCATTTCCTGGGGAGTGACCCTCCTTCAGGCCCATTCCTTTTGTTTTTGTTTGTTTTTTTTTTTTGTTGTTTTTTTTGTTTTTTCCGTCAGTTTTTTGCGATTTTTGGCACAGAAGTATCCTAAATTGAAGGTCCCCAATTTGGATCCGGGACCTCCCCGGTCGGCTGGCCACCTGCCCACTTGTACCTCCTTCCCCTCCCTTCCTCTCCCTTCCCCTTCCTTCCCCTCCCTTCCCCTCCCTTCCCCTGCCCTCCCCCTCCCCTTCCCCTCGCCCACAAGTCTCTAGATTGCGCGCTCTGGTCTTCCTCACTTCAAGCCCACTTGCTCGAGAACTGTGCTTTGCGCATGTTTTGTGCAAAAGGCGGGGCCCTTGGAGTGAGCCAGATCTCTCTGCCGGACCAGCTGCACGCCAGCTCCACGCAACGTATGTCTTGCCACAGCCACAACGTAACCGCGCAATGCACTGAGGTTCCTTTGTTGTGGGTTGGCATGACGTGTTGCAAGTTTCACTTGCTCTTTTACATACTTCTTAATTCTTCTTGGTACTGTTCATTCCCTTTTAAAATTTCATGTTTCCCTAGTCTTCTGCGCAGGTTTTTACTACCCTGTCCAAGTTGATTTGTTGTTTCGATTGTGCTGCATGTGGCATGTTCCCTTTTCCCAGGTTGCATTTTTTGCAATGTTTTTCCACAAGTTATGTGTGTCTGCTTCCAATTTGCCCTTGTTCTTTCCAATTGTTCTCCATTTGTCACCTGTGCCTCTTTCCAGGTTGTCTTCATTTGCTACCGTGTCCTCTCTCAGACTTACGTTGTTCAATGCATTTGTTTTGCAACTGTTATTTTCGCCTTTCTGAAACTTGCATTTTTCAATTCCATTTTTCTGCAATCGTCATTTTTGCCTTTCTCAAACTTACATTTTTCATTCGCAATTTTTTGCAATTGTCATTTTTGCCTTTCTCAAACTTGCATTTGTCATTTGCATTTTTCTTGCATTTGACATGTTTGCCTTTCTCTGAATTGCATTTTTCAATCCCATTTTTTTGCATTGTTTCTGTTCTTTTTTTCGAGTTGAAAATATTCTAGAACAAGCGCAATTCGATAGCACAACTGTACTGTGACCGATGCAAATGTCAGAGAGTGTTCATGTAGTTTCCATGCACGTTTGATGTTGGCTACATTTTGCTTTTGGTCGTTTACCGTACTGGTGCGTAACCTCCCTGGAGAATGCATGGAACCAGATACAGGCAACACCTTCAAAACCTACATGGAGCCGGCATGAAATCGACATCAATCGTCCATGCAAACTGCATGGAACTTCCAGGAAAAGTATATCAGTTGGAACGCGCCATGCAACCACCACGTTTAGACACAAAAAATAATGGAACCTACATGACACCTCCATGAAACTTACATCTCCTCCATGAAACTTACATTTAGAGACAAGAAATAATGGAACCTACAAACCCCTCTTCCCTTTCTCTTTCATTCTCATTTATGTGCTGCAAAGCTGCCGCGTCATCAACACAGAATGACAGCATACCTTTGTTGCGCCTGTGTGCGTTCAGAAAAGCGCAGACCAGCACCCAGCTACGGCAGACCACGCATTGATGCAGGAGAAAATGCTGCCTCACCAACGAAGGGAAACCAAATTGACCAGAGGCCAAAGGAAAAGAATATATATATATATATATAAATCCAATAACAATGTCAGTTTGAACATTACATTTCAACACATAGGTACTTGTGAGATCACAATGACCGGTAAGTGCAATGTCGCACAAGTTGTTGCTGTTGCTGTTGCTGTTGCTGCTGTTGGTGTTGTGGTTGTTGCAAACGAAAAATGAGCACATTTGGTGCAGGCGGATTTGCATGTGTTTGTTTTGTAGTTTGTAGGCATGATTTTGCTGATTGTTTTTCTGTTTTGTTTCATTACTTCCGACTGGTTGTGAAAGAAAATATAGTTTTTTGAGACATGTGGGGCACCTGTGGCGATCCCAGGATGCCAGGCATCGGTGCAGCCTGTCGTGCCACAGCAAGGTCAGACTCACGGCATGCACGCTGCGTGATGGTTTGCCGGTACAGCCAAAGTTGTGAAAACCGATGCCTTTCTACGCATCATGGTTGTAGAGGACTGTTAAGTTAAACTGCACACTGCCCACGACGTATATCTGCACGCTACAAGACTGTGGAAGAAAAGAATCCTTGGCCATAGACATGCATACTGGAGAGCCTCCACCGGCACCTTTGCTAACACGGCACGTGGCAACGTTCCGAGTAGCGCTACTCAAGCTATATCAGAAGAAAAGTTGTGGAACGCTGACCTTCATCGATAAATGGAACCTATCGATTCAAAAACCTGAACAGCACGTTAGCAGAGCTGTCAGTAGTTGGGTTTTTATTTCTCCTGAATAGCGGTTTCGATTTTGGACAGGCCAGGGTTGCAAGTGTTGGTTTTGCAATGTGTCATTTTGATGTACGATTTCGACATTTTTTTGCGATCATTTTGCGATGGTTTCTCGATCGATTTGACATCAGCCTAGAAAAGAAAAAAAACACAAAACAACATCAATATGCCATCGACAAGGACCTAAGGTTTGCAAAAAACGACAATCGCCAATTCATATATTCATATGGTTTGGTGATCATAGAATCCAAGATGCACACTTAAGGTTCATTTTTCTTGGTGGTTTCGATTTTTATAAAGGTTTTTCAGACATATCATATGTTCAAAACCTCCACCACATTGACATCAACCGATGCAAAAATCCACACTGACACTTGCAACCCTGGCCTTCCCAAAATCAAAACCGCCAAGCAACGAACACTCACGAAAAATAGAAAACCTGGAAAAATTGGAGTTTTCCAGTGCAGAAACCAAAGGAGACATCAGCAAACACAGAGGACCTAGTGAAAACGACATCAAAATGCACAGATGCCATTACAGTTTGTGTGCCATCAGTTTCCGTCAGTTCGCGATCGATTTGCATCATCCGATGGTTTCCATCTCGTTTCCAACAAGGTTTCGAACATGTTTCCTGTATCTACACGTGGTGGTTGTATAGTGTGTGTTCTGACCGATGCAGTTTTGATGTGGTTTCATGCAGGTTCCATGGCGAATTGATGTAGGTGTCATCGAGGTATGATGTAAGTTCCATTGTCTCTTGTGTCTAAACCTGGTGGTTGTATGGCGCCTTCTAACTGATACAGTTTTCCTGGAGGTTCCATGCGAGTTCCATGGAGGATTGATGTAGGTTTCACGCAGGTTTCATGTAGGTTTTGAAGGTGTTGCCTGTATCTGCACATGTTGCTTCCATCATGACTATCATGTGTTCTGACTGATGCCGGACTGATGCAAGTTCCATGAAAGTTCCATGCACGTTCCAGGGAGGTTACACACCAGTAAACTAAATCACTACAACCAGCATGTACCAACATGAAACATGCATGGGAACTACATGGAAACTACATGGAAACTCCATGAAACTTGCATCAGTCACAGTACAGGGTAGGACCACAGTTGGTTTCAAAAAACTGTTTTTCCTTGAGGTCCATGACTGAGATTAGATAGGTTACTGTAGATAGGTTACTGTAAATAGATTAGGTACATTCGGTAGATTAGATAGATCGGATACATAAGGTAGACTGGATAAATTAGGTAGGTTAGATAGATTATGATTAGATGGATAGATAAATAGATAGATAGGTAGATAAATAAATCAGATAAATTAAATAAATAGATAGATTTAAAAAATTAAATAGGTTGGATTAGATTAGATTAGCATTGATTAGATTAGATTGATAGGCAAACATACAGATAGATTAGATGCATTAAATAGATAGGCAAATAGATAGATAGATAGATAGATAGACAGACACATAGACAGATAGACAGACAGATAGACAAACAAATAGATAGATTGGATATATTAGATAGATAGACAAACAAACAAATAGATAGATAGATAGATAGAAAAATAGATTAGACAGACTAGATTAGATTAGATAAACAAATACAAAAAAAATACAAACACACAAACAAAACTAACAATTTGTCCATATATTTTGCACATAACTCTGATTTCCCAGACTTCCAAACCACCAACCCAAACCACCATATAAGTGTAACCTGAAAATCTATAATGAAAACAAAAAACACAAATTTAAATGCATTCGTTCGTACAGGAAACCCACGAAGCACTACGTTTGACATGTTTTTTTTGTAATTTTTCATCTTATTTCATTTGTGGACGCCTGGGTCCCCGAAAAGGTTTGTTGATGATTATCTTTGTCCTGACATGTCAATAAGGCTCCACAATGTAAGCACTGGCCATCAATCCAAATGGGCACAAACATGAGTAGATAAAGGAAACTGTTTCTCAAAATTTCATCAACCCACGGATTGGATGTGGAAAGTAGTGCAAGTTTTAATTTGTTTTTTGATCCGTCGCATATTTGTTTCCCAATTTTATGACCCACAGCTAACTTGGGTAATGTCCAATCGTTCCAAATGAGATTGGCTGAGTGGCAGCGTCGCAAGAAAAAATAAAGCCCTGGGGAACAAAACTGAACTTCAGTTTTGAATTACAATTTCAAATTTCAAACATATGTTTGTGTTTTTGAAATTTGGCCGATGCTGTTGGCAGCCCTTGACCCGAATGCTCTGTTCTCTGATGAACGCAATTCCCCGATACAAAATTTGGACATTTGCGAAACCTTACTTTTTGAACATCAAAAAATAAAAATAAAAATAACATCTGCCATGAATTTGCGTCTTTACACATTACAACACATTAAAACTAAACCATACTTGGATGTATATGATGGAACTTGAGGGTTACAAGTTTCAGTCCGCTATTTCGAAACATAAGTTTTTGAAGTGCCGGTTGTTCATGACGTTGACACATGTTGTTTCTTTTGGTTTGGAACTGCGTCGGGCAAATCCCAGCAATGAAGATGCATTCCGGATGTTAAATTCAAAATCTCATAAGGCGAACTGGACTAGGATCTCGAGCAAGCACCACATGTTTACCGACAACATGTGTTGTTTTTTCCCATGTATTTGTGCACAAAATATTTGCGAGGCATCCAAATCCAAGCGTTCGGTTTTTGAACGAAGTTTCCGGATGGAATCAAACAAAATCCTGCATCACAATTTTAGACATCCAGATGTTTGGACTCGGCATAGTTGTGGCGACAAATGATTGAAAAAACATCACCAGGTTTCATGCGTATTCTGCCCATTTTGTGTTTTCCATTTCTTTGGTTGGTTGGTTGGTTGGTTGAACGACTCACAGCAGTAGCCGTGGTCCACAGGCACAACCTCCACCAGCAGATCTCAGGGTCAGCTCCGGAAACGTCATTGCTGCCCTCCCCGCCAGCTTCTGGTGGCCTTCTAGAGCAGAAACAGGAACAAGAGAGGAAGGACTCAAAACAAAAGAAGGCCCCGAACAATCCCAAGCAAGAGCCACCAGCGAGTTAAAATCTCCAACCGTGACTGGGCACCAACCTTTAGCCAAGCACGAGCCAAGCCAAGGCCACACCCAAAACACCAACCGACCGCAACCCGCTCGTTGGAAGAATCAAACCCACGCGAGAAAGCACCATTGGGACCATGCACCGCAATCACGGGCAACACCATGCCACTAGGCAAGGTGAGATTCGCAGCCTGCCCTCCGCCAACTTCTTCAAAATGACAGGCCACTTTCCGAGGTAGCGCCTACAAACTGGAGCACGCCAACAGCCTAGAGTAATGGTAGCAAACCCGCCACGTTCAGCAGCACAAAACACCATTTCCAAAGGACTGGGATGCCAGCACCAGCAAGACCCAGAGCAGCCACATACTTCAGGCTGGAGCAAGACAACCGGAGTGACTATATAACGAACCTCTTCAACTCACCGTGCTTCGCCGGCAGACACCCGTGAATTCCTCCCAAGAAGCATATTGACCGACACACGTGAGAAGGACAAGAAGAGTGTAGGCCCTAGACAGCTCCCCAAACCTGAGAGAGCATGTCCATGCCACGCAACTACGAGACCTGCCAACAGCTACTGAACCAAAGCAAACAGACGCCAACCACCTACCCAGCGAGCAAACACGGGGGCACCACAGGCGAGCAAACGCCACCGCCAACCAACCACGCCAAAACCAAAGGCGAACAAACGCCAGCCACCACCACGCCAGCGAACAAACACTGACCTCACGCCAAAGGCGAGCAAACGCCACCACCAACCAACCACAACAAAACCAAAGGCGAACAAACGCCAACCACCGCCACGCTAGTGAATAAACGCAGGCCATACACCAAACACCAAAGGCGAGCAAACGCCGACCACCACCACCGTTCTAACAAGTAAGCATTCATTAGCTACTAAAGCTAAAGCGTGCGTAGTGAGTTGCATGTATTTATAATAGTAAACACCATATATATATATAGATAGATGTATATAGTACGCTAACAATAAAGTATAATATACTATACATATAAAATATACAAATATAAAAACAAACCAAACCAAAAACACACGACCGTGAAATGCAAGAAATGCACAGAAGTTCAAATGCAACTGCACGACAGTGAGAAACACGCAATCCCAACTCCATTTATTTTCCATAGCCAGTTTGTGGTGAATCTGTTTGGCACCAATGTTTCAAATCAGTTTGATGGATATCGTTCACCCATCCAAGAAATATGACCGAGTTGTCGCTCTGTCGGATTACTCGTTGTTCGAGGGATTGCTACTGTCTTAGCAGCTTGCGAAGCAAGTGGTGGTTGGTGTTCGCAACTTGTGGAGAAATAAACTCCCATCGAAAAAAGGCACAACAGAAGACTCAAGAATTGATTTTGGTAAATAGTTGAGAGCAAACAGCATGGAACACCCATCGGAAAAAACGCTCGGATTCGAAAGGGAACAAAATGTTCCCCGGCGGCAAAACCCTCACTTGCGCACTTAGGATTTCACTCACTTGCGCACTTACCCTCACTTGCGCACTTCACCACAAAATTTCACTCACTTGCGCACTTACCTGAACAAGGGGGGAGGGGGGAACATGGGGGGAGGGGGGGAGAGGGGTTGCATATATAGGGAACAAGGGGGGAGGGGGGAACAGGGGGGGATCAGGGGTTGCATATAGGGAACAAGGGGGGGAGGGGGGAAACAGGGGGAAGGGGGGATTGCATATAGGGAACAAGGGGGGGAGGGAAAAGGGGGGGGGGGGTTGCATATAGGAAACAAGGGGGGGAGGGGGGAACAGGGGGAGGAGGGGGGTTGCATATAGGTAACAAGGGGGGGAGGGGGGAGCAGGGGGAGGGGGGGGGTCATATGTGGGAACAAGGGGGGGGGAACAGGGGGAGTGGGGGGGTGGGGGGGAGGGGGGGGTCGCATCATCTCATGTTTGACATCCTCCCCAAAGTTTTGGAATCCCCCTTTGAATTAAGTGCGAGTGTTGGTCTCATAGATTTGAGTGTCAGATTTGTCTCATAGATTTAATGCTCAGCAAATGTGGAGGGGGTAAGAATTTTCAAAAAAAAAGAGAATATTTCTTTATGTTATAATATATGTGGGAAGGGTTCATCATCATCTATACACCAATAAGGGTTGTTATGACTAACATTTCAACACCCAGGTTCAAATGCCTTTGACAGAATTTCTGTGTGAAAAACTCGCAAGACAAGTTGCACATACAGCACAACAAGATACCAGTCAAACTTGACAGGCAATACTTTTCAACCCTTAGATCAAACCCGTCTTGACGCAGCAGTTCCACATGTTTTGCATTAACACTGCAAAACACCATTGACCCCAACAATAATGCAAACATTTTTGTACCAAACAGGACGTGCATGTCTAAAACTAACACGTTACTGTGCCCCATGGCACAGGAGGCTGGCATCCGAATGGCATCGACAAGAAAATCATAAGTGCACAAGCGAGGAGAATCGCAAGTGCACAAGCGAGGCAAATCATAAGTGCACAAGCGGGCTGCTAATTGGTGCGGATGTTCCAATGGATTATGGCTGCAGCATCAGCTGGATGTGCAAAGGAGTGAAAACCAGGCCTGAAATGGTGAAACCCCCAAAATCCCTTCCGCCAGGAAATCCTGATGAAGCAAAAAGAAAGAAATAGTGGTGATGACTAAAACCAATGGATGATAATAAGGAATACCCTGGTGAGGGAGGGAAGGTTTTTTGAAATAGAATGAATGCTTACTTGAGCCAAAATGCAATGAAGCATTACTTTGATTAGAACACAATGAAACAAGTTCATTAAGAGTTCTAACAAGTAAGCATTCATTAGCTACTAAAGCGTGCGTAGTGAGTTGCATGTATTTATAGTAAACACCATATATATATATGTATATATATGTATATGTATATAGTACGCTAACAATAAAGTTTAATATACTACACTATACATATAAAATATACAAATATAAAAACAAACCAAACCAAAAACACACGACAGGAAATGCAAGAAATGCACAGAAGTTCAAATGCAACTGCACGACAGTGAGAAACACGCAATCCCAACTCCATTTATTTTCCATTGCCAGTTTGTGGTGAATCTGTTTGTCACCAATGTTTCAAATCAGTTTGATGGATATCATTCACCCAAATTAGAACTATCAAACAGGACTTGAAACACGCCGAATCACAACCCCATTTTAAAAGTGTGGTGCAAGTACTGGCAATGAAAAAAGAATGCAATGTTAGGGCAATGGCCATTGAACTGAAGCTCCCGTGGGGAACACAGTAACGGATCTGCACGGATGCCACAGCTGTCGCAACGGTAAACGGATGCGTTCAGACATTCGAAGATCCTCAGGAAGAGGTTTGTCAAAGTCGGGTCGGGAAATGCGATCAGCCAGGTCATTGGCATAGCCTGGAATATGAGTTACATCTAAGTGAGCATGGGCTGATGCTGACAAGAGGCAAAGGCGTTCCACAAAGAAACATAGGGGTGATTTAGTTGTGAACATTATTTAACACGGACAAAAGCAGCCACACCTGCCACGTAAAAACCAAACAGCCTACCAGCGTCGCATCGCAAAACGTCGATATTTAAAAATACCAAAACAGTCCGTATATAAATCATATACATATCTATGTACCAAGACATATATGTATGTCTATAATACCAGGAAAAAAGATACGCCAAACGCCTTCGTCGATCCGCCGTGAGATGACCAAAAATGAAAAAAACGCACATCAAGCTAAACACCGACATGTCCGCACTGAAAATCAAAATCAAGCAAGCTGACATGTTGACATGGTGGAACTCCTTTTTTCAAACCACGGGGCTTTTGTCGAGACTCCCCGTCCTCGGACGGTATCGTTAAACCGTTAGGCTCAAACTATGAATGGATGTGATCCTCTTCAGGGGATGAGCACAAAAGTAAAAAGAAGACACGAATGGATGTTATCCTCTTCGTGAAGAGTAGAAGGTGGTGAAATTGGGTGGGAGCAAAGCGGGGAGGGTCGAAATTTCGCCGACCATGGGCAAAACACGCACCCTCACACACTTGAAACCAAAATGTCACCATGACATAAAATCACGAGACAAGGTTTACAGAAAACATGTTTCAAGTGGACAGAGTGTTTTGCAACCCAAGAGTAACACAACCTCACCTGCCTTTACAACTGAGGTTTTAAAAGTTGGACTGTTTCTTTTTTGCCATCGACACTCGACACTGGTTTCACCAGGTTGGTTTCAACGTCCAAGAAGAAAAACAGGTGTAACTGCAGTTTCTCTTCTAAACCCAAGGTAACGAAGCAGAAACGGAAGTCCAATGTTAAATAAAAGTTTATCCTTTTTCGTACCTCAACGGAGGGCACCCTTATTTAACACGGACAAAAGCAGCCACACCTGCCACGTAAAAACCAAACAGCCTACCAGCGTCGCATCGCAAAACGTCGATATTTAAAAATACCAAAACAGTCCGTATATAAATCATATACATATCTATGTACCAAGACATATATGTATGTCTATAATACCAGGAAAAAAGATACGCCAAACGCCTTCGTCGATCCGCCGTGAGATGACCAAAAATGAAAAAAACGCACATCAAGCTAAACACCGACATGTCCGCACTGAAAATCAAAATCAAGCAAGCTGGCATGTTGACATGGTGGAACTCCTTTTTTCACACCACGGGGCTTTTGTCGAGACTCCCCGTCCTCTCCCCCATTTGGGGATGGCAGGCAAGACAACAGCTCGCCCCAAGGAATGTCCACCATTTGGCTGCCTCTCGCAACCAAATCCTCTGATGAACCACGGCTTGGATCATCCGCAGGATTTCTGTAGCTTGACCCACGTACCAAGATTTTGTCTGTAGTGCATACTCACGGTCCATAATCGAGGCAATGAAGTGTCTGGCAACAAGGGTTTCGCCAACCCCTTTAATCAAAGCAAAACGACAAGAGTCGTTGTCTGTGTAGTAGAAACCCTGCGAGCCACGAAGGAAGTCGGACCAAACGCAGAAGTTTTTTTTCCGTCCAACGCCGAATGGCTTCCGCCAGGTCGTTCAACATGTTTCCAAGCATGTTGCATATTAGATTAATTAATTAATTCACGCAATGGCCGAAGCTGTAGTGGCCGCAAGACTGGTAAAGGACCGATACATAGTCCTATTCCCTTATCACGTCATTAGCAAACAAAAACCGAAACAAACCAGCAGCAAAAACAACACAACACAAAAGCACAAACACAACAAAAACAACCCACACAAAACAAAAAACAGAAAACCACACAGCCCAAAAGCAGTGACGTGATGGGTACCAGTTAGGTGAAAAAGATCTGTTGAGACAAGAGGTGATAGCTTAGTATCAACTCGGCGCATGCAGATGACAACTTATGTGTCATGCTGAGCAGGCCCATTAACAGAAACAACCGCAAAAACCACAAATCATCATGGGCCATCCAAAGTGTGCAGAAGCAACACAGCCCAATGCGGAAACCAGGGATCCCCCCAGCCAGGATCCCCGAGATCACAGAGAGCAGCCTTCATGGCATGACAGTCACCCTGACACTTTGAAACAAACACCGACAACGCCGGGTCGCAACAAAGTGGTGAGAAAACTACCGCAGTGAAACAGAAGAGTGAAACATGATCTACGGTGAAAAAGACGGCGCGGTGACAGCACTCAGGGCACCCTCAGAGTCCGCTCAGTACTGCTTTTCCAATCATCATGCTGCATCAAAATTTGTGAGTAGCACCACTATGCTAGTGCTCTTGCAATGCATCTTCGTGATATGGGAGATTGTACTCATCATCAGTGCGTGGTGATATCTGTGCATTGAGTTCTTCTGATGATGTGCTGGCTCCCCTGGCTGTATGGTGCAGCTGCAGTATGGCTTTCTGTGCCTGGGTTACTTCGTAACTGGCAGATATAGTGCAACTGTCCAGGATACAGCCAATTTGCCGGAGTTGGCGTATAGTCGCCTCAATGTCACTGACCCTCTGGGGTGGGATGTTTTGGATGCCTTGAAGCTTCTGTCGGGCTTTCTCCAGAAGTTTGGTGGCATCATCGACTTCACTGGTAGTGACCTGGCAGAGGGTCATTTGTGTGATGGACTTTGCAAGTCGATGGACAGCAGCGTCTTTGGTGGGAGTTGGTCGCTCCATTTCAAAGGTCTAAGTCGTCCACAGGTTGATGTGTAGACCAAAATCCTCAGAGCATGCAGCTGACACTAGGCCTGTTGCAGCCATGGCCGAGAAGCGGCATGAGGAGGTGTAGTGCACATCATAGGGCCGGTTGAAAGATTGGTTGGGCGCAGGTCAAACAGCGACGGGCACCATGGCTAGATGTACTTTGACATCGCACTACACTACCATACAACAATTAAGGTAGACCAACACGAACAAAACAACTAAAACACCCAGAAAAGACCCAGAAAAGAATTATTATACCCGCCCTCCATCACCTCCCGTCCCGTATTGGCTCTGGCATGTTGCATACAAGGGTAATCGGAGCGGGCAGTAATCAACCATGAGTACCCCATGGTGACAACGCCGCTCAACCAAAATCGAGTTACAGGCTGAATGCATGGATGGGAGGTTTGGGTACTCTATGTTACCTCAACTGGCTTACTGGAACTGCACGTGTGCGGTAGTGCGTGGTTCTCCACTGCTACTGGCGCTACTGGCTGCCGCAGTGGCGGGGGGTGGATCACTGCTCTCCGCGGGTCTCATCATTTGGGCGATGAGTGGGTGGGTTTGTTTGTCGCGCAGGATCCGCGTCATTTCGCGCGTGAATGCTGCAGGATTATCAACTAGTTCCTTCGCTTCCGCTAATGGCTTGTCAAGGACAATTGCAATGAGCATTTCGCCACCATCCTTGTGGATTATAGTTGGTCGGCCGGCTTGTACCTCTGCGAGGATTGCCACTGCCTTATTTTCACACAAGGTGCGTTCCCATTCCTCCAAGGCTCTTTGCGCTAGGGTGTCAGTTTGCGGCGGGGCTTTGAGAGCAGCTGTTGTCCCTAACGCACTTAGGAAGGGGCTATCAGGCGGCAGGGGGGATGGGAGATACTGAATGTCCGCTACTGCACGCAAGATGTCATTTGTGTGAACTTCATATGACGTGGTCGTTTTCTTGCTTATGGCTGGTTCGGAGTCAGCCCATAGTTGTGCCAGTGTATATCCTGGTTTAGGTTCCATATACTTGCGGTTCCATACTGCATGATGGGACCATTGAGGCGCATCATGGTTGATTTCAACCGAATCTCGTTTCATGTCATATTCTTTGAGCATATCGTCTAATTCTTGCAGGCTAGCGGCTCGGTGAATACAACATTGTCTGACGGCACCATCAATGTGCAATGGCCATCCCACCGGCATGTGGGAGTCTTCAAGGAGTCCATCGCCATTTTCCTCTATGATTGTGCCCAGCATTGGGACATCAATGGTTGCTTTGAGGCTAACTTGCGCACGTTTGCACTTCCACGTGTCGGGTGCTAGAAGGCCTCTGGCAGCCAACAGCGCGAGTGATGGGAACTCTGGTTGGTCATTCGCCGGTAGCACCTCTTCTTTGATAACTAATTTTAGCCCGTGCAACGGCTGAGGTTGTTCTTTTGGAGGGTCTTGAGGTGGTTGGGATGTGGCATCCTTAGGTGTTGTGTCTTCAAACCAGGTAGGGCGGACCGACTGGACACCAATGGGACTTGCAGAGCTAGCAGTTTTGATGCTTTCTCTGCGCAGGCTATGGTAAACGGGCGGGATCATCCATGCCGGCACAAAAACTGTTATAAACTGCACATTCCAAATGACCTGCAAATTCTGCGGTTTAACCTCAGGCGTGATACATCTTACCTGACCATCGATTACCCTGGTGTATGATTCAGAGCGGTCGAAGGATGCGGTGACTTTCAGACCTAGGTACAGCTCTCGAAACCAGTATGAGCATCATAAAGGAAAGGTGAGGTGCCCTCACTTCCAATACGTGCGATGCTGGCATTAACAGAGTGACCATCCATTCAGCTAAGAATTCAATCATTTTGACTTCGAGTTTGGGGAGGATGGCTTGGACTGCTCGAAGCGCACCCGCAATGTCCGGGACATGCCGACGTGAGGGTAGTCCAATCGTTCGCTTGGCATACTCATCAGCGAAGTAGAGTCTGCACAACTTGGAGACCCACTGGCTCGGTTTTTCCATGTCTATGGTGATCTTGGCCAGGGGCCATGGGTCTGGGAGCGTGGACAAACAATGCAGTAATTCGGAGGTCAGGTCTGCGGAGATGACCGGGAGGGCTTCTCCTTGCGGGCGATAGTCAACTGCTGGTCCTACCGTGCCCTTGCTTTTCTGTGTATGTGTGCGGGCGGCTAGATGTACTGCAGTGATGGTGGACTCATATTGGTTGACCATAGCTCTTAAGTACTTACATGCACGGACGGCTGCTCTTCTTGTGTTTGGCCCATCTTCGGGCTGATTCTTGGCAGCCACTGCAAGGATGTCTCTCGCTTCTTCTTCAGGCGACCTTTTGGGTTCCGTACCGGGTGCGGGTGCAGTTAGAGCGGTACCTTGAACTGGCGCCTCTTTTGCGCGTGGCAAGTGGTCTGGAATCGGCAGCTTAGGGTGTAATCTCCATCCATCAAAGAAGTATATACCAGGTAGGGACAGGATCTCCTTTCCTGGGCCCGTCTGCGCTACTACTTGCCCGGTGCGGGCTTTGTACAGTCCTGAGGGCAGGCACACGTAGGTGGGATAGGGTGTGCGATCAGCCGCGTAGGCATACAGGACGACTTCAGTAAAAGGGAGATCCTGCTCGGGGAGCCACTTGTGGTGAGATTCTAAGCCTGTTTGGACTTCTTGGAGGCGCTCCCTGTTTAACCAGCGAAGGTCCGATCCACGCACCAATATTAAGCGGTATCTCGCTCGCTTCACTTCGTCGGCTTGCTGATCGTAATATTGGTTGGCGATTGCAAGTGGAGGGAACTCCCAGGTTGGTGCCGCGTTGAGTGACCATCGGCTTAACTGCGCTAGATTCTCTTGAGCTGGGTCAGGGTTAAAGTCAGGCCAACTCCATGTCGTTTGTCCTCTCCTGAGGCCCCGGATGCCATATGCAATTGTCGCAATCACCTGCGCCATGCCCATGAGTCCCATCATGTCTAACGGGGAGACAAGCAAAGTTAACGATTTGGATCGGGTGAGTCCTACCGTGATTCTGCCGAGGCAGTCTTCGGTGTCTTCTGTAGGGGAGCCGTTGGAGTAGTATTTGGTATTCAAAAATCCTATACTGGGCTGAGCTGAGATTGATACTTGTGCTGTTCCTCCTGCTGAATTGGCTATTGTTTCTACACGCAGGGTGCGGACGTAATCCCTTTTAAGAACGGAGCGGTTCAAGTTGTTCTTGTGATCTGTAGCCGTGGTCATGGTAAAAAGTCCATCTGCAAATCCAGCGTTGTGCGGGAACGGAGTGAGGACCTCTGCCACAAGAGTCTCAAGGTCTGTCGCTACCAACCCGTTGATCCTAGCATTAGTATCCCAAAGCACGAGTTGGAACCCTGGTGGCTTGTCGGGAAGTCCTCCCGAGGCAAAGCTTCCCAGTTCCCACAGGCCATTGATCTGTCTGCATAGATCAGGATAGCGAACTGCAACCACTGCGTGGTATGTTACAGGGCTAACCCTAGAGCTAGAGGGAAGCATTAACCCCCAAGCATGGATGTCACTCACTCCGGCGGTCTGGGAATTTAACACTGCTTGTATGTCTCCAGCCATGGGTAGGAGAGTAGCGGCATGCTGCAAGATCCAGGCGAGGCGTACGAGGGACCGTGGAAAGTTAATGGCGGTGCCTGCCAGCAGTTCTGAATCCACAAAGCGGGAGTACCGTTGCATGTTGGGCGGGGCTGCTTCAAATTGGGCTCTTAGGCCTGGGAGAACAGTGCTTGCTGCACTAAGGTCTTCTGCATCCTGCGGCGAGAGGTGACTTGTCCATAGCTGACCTAGAGTGGGCTGTCCTCGTTTGAGGATTTGACTGAGAGCCGCCAAGCCTTCATTGGCCGAACCATCAAGTAGTCGGATCATTGCATCAGCAAGGTTGGCTGGCATATAATAATTGCGGTCACTTCGTAGCCCATGCTTCTTGGCCAACAGGAGCTGTCGTGATCGTTTCGCGTTGCGAGCTGCACGATCAATTCCGCCGGGTGTCTGCTCAGAGTCTCCTGTCCACAAGACCAGGGGTTGCTGTCTCAGTAAGCTGATGACTGCAATTTCTCGGTCAGTGCCATATTGCTGGCCTTCATCAATGACTAGGAGGGAGAGCTCTTGCATAAAACCACCCATTGTGGACCATTGCATGGTCAGGTCCTGGGCTACCGTTCCTCCAGTGGCTAGAATTAACTGACACTTATTCAGCATTTGCCTTCTTTCTCTCGGGTGTATGTCGAATTTTGTGTGGGAGTAGCTACTTTTGTTGCGTTCTTGGTCTCCCACTAGCCTACCTATGTGCCCAAACACCCCCGACGGGGGGTCGAGCCATAGGAGGAGGTCAGCAAAGGATCTCGTGCCGGAGTTCTCTTTACAGATGAATAGTATTTTGAGGCTGTCAGTGGCATCGATTTCAATCAAAGCTAGGATGAGGATTGCCATCGATTTCGACTTGCCTGCGCCGAAAAGCCCTTGGATACACAGGTCTAACCGATTGGTGAGCAACGCCATTGTCACTGCGCAGAGTGTGCCCAAGACATGCCCATCGAGCTCTGCGGCAAAGGACAGTGCAGTGGAGCGGGTCCAGGGGTGAAGCTCGCCCTCTACATGACATGGGATGAGCACTAGGCGTAGCAACTGGCCGCACAAATGCAAAAAATGTGATCTTTTGTTGCCATCCATTCCTTCCACTGCTGTTTGGACATTATAGATGCCTAATCCCAGGTGGTATCTGCACGGGGGGGTTTGCGCGACAGCGGTAACCTCTCGGGTAGGCTTAGTACATCCGAACATCCACATTGTGTGTAGGAAGAAGGTTCCTGGGACCGGGCTTTTCTGCCCTTGGACGGTAGCATCAATGGGATCCAGGAGCTGGCCGGAGTCCTCATACCAGTCTTGAAGGGCTTCTAACTGTTCTTGTGCGAAAAATTCAATGGCTGGCCCTGAGAGAAGGGCTATTTCGATGAATCTGGGGTTGCACTGTCTGTATATGCGGGAGGCAGGCAATTCATCTTTGCTTTTGGATGTGCGTGGCGTGATGGCGAGAACTAACCCAAATAGTACTTGAAGGTCTCCATCGTCATCGGCTGGCTCTTCTGTCGTGCCTACCATGGCAACTAGCCTACCCATGCCAATGGGGCTAACTTTGTGATGGTGCGCATCGCTGGCTAGGAGGCTGTACACTTCAGTTTTGCCAAGGCTTGGATGTCGGAACGCAAATGCATCTTGTCCGCCTTTCACTTTCCAGTGTCCAAATTCGCTGCCTTTAAAGAGGAATTCGAAGGTAATGGGTTGCCAAGGTTGACGGATGGGTCCTGCACTCTGCATTGTTAACCCTGTTTCATTGTAGCCTTCGTTGGGGCTGAGCATGGGCAAATAATAGTCTAACATGTAGACGGCCATGGGCAATTGCAAGGTGCCAAGGAAATGTTGAACCATGGTGGTATAGTTGAGCAACTTAGTCCTTGACGAGATGGTGACAGTTGCCAATGTGGCTAAGTATTGGGTTGCCTCTTGCTCCGTTTTCACCTCCGGGTTATGAACGGCAATGTGGGTGACAAGTGCCTGTGTCGTTGTCTCAGGGAGCTCGCGCATTTCAGCTAATTCGCGCAGTAGTTTTTTGGCAGTTTTGGAGAGCTCGAAGCTGCACCATGAGATCAGGCGGAAGGGGCCTGTGAGTGCACTTCGAATGGGAGCACGCCTGGGATGCCTTCCAGCTGCGCCATATCAGCTCGTCCTTCTGCAAAGGCAACTCGTGTCCAGTGCGAATAGTTGTGTTGTGCAGTGCCGACATGCGTGATTGCAAAGCCTCGTTGCCTGAGCAGTTTGATGTCATAGTTTGACGGGTTCCATACACAAAGCTTGTCATCTGTATAGTGGATGAGGTGGATCTGTCGATGCTGAGACATGCTGTGCGTCGTAAGCAGCGATGGTGGCAGAGCAATGGCTGCTAGCACGGCTTTGCCTTCAATGTCTGGGAACTCCGAAAGGATGGTTTCCCATACCATCCCTGCGTACGAGCCAGCACTGTGTCCTCGAATGAAGAGAGCGCCTACCATGTATCCTGTTGATCTCAGAAGATCTACCGGGCGGATTTCAGGGGGCAGGCATACTCCGACCAGCGGATGGGCCACTAATAACTTAGTGAAAAGCCGCAGGCCATGCATATACCCTGGCCACGGCGGTTTCCTATGTGCTGGGGTGATAGGACAAAAACGCAACAGTTTAGTGGCTCGACTGATGATCTGTGCCTGCAATTGGTCTGCAGTGGGCATTCCTAAGACACGGCACCAGGTGTGTGCACCTATGGGAAACATGGCAATGTGTAGCAGCAAATATTCTTGCGTGTGGGCAGTGCCTGCAATTGTGCCAGCTCTTGCATTCCAATCGTCTTGTTTACTAAGGTGCGGAAGGTCACCTCAACCTTCGAAACCTACTTGGGTCAGCGTCCAGGACGTCGTCCTTAACTCACTAAGACCGTCCACGCAACCAAGTCAAACACTCCCAGAGCTCAGCCACTTTTACCAAACACACAAGCACAGAAATGTCTGCTCATGTCGCTATGGTTCTTGTTGGTGTGTCACGCCTTGACACAAAACGATGCGGAGTCGCCAGTCAGCATCTTTCTGCTAACTTTCACAAAAGCGATCAAAAACACATGTCTTCACAAAAAGTCTTTACATCAAGACATGGTTTGTTTGTTTAAATAAGTTTGAGTGTTTGAAAAACGTTGAAACATTTCAAGCACCAAAACATGATTCATGATGTCTCCCTCAGATCTGTTAGCAACTCCAGTTCTGAATGCCTTTCAGAACGTTGCCCTCGCTATCATCATTGAGAGACAAAACAAACTAAACTTCTCCGATCAATGTCAAACAAAGTTCCTTCTTCCGAAGTCACAAAATGAATTCTACGATCTTCTCACGATTCCTTCGTGCACTTCGTGGTCTTCGTCGACGAAAACTAAAGCAAAACATATGGAAAATGGTTTGATTTTCCATGTCACTATACAAATTCAAATCCTCACGATGTTCTCCGTGCAATCAAAGTACTCAAAGAAGACGAAAAGTATATCGTTGTTGGGTTTCGTCATCTCCAATAAAACGTGCAAAACATGAAACGTGCAAATACGATGTCAACCATCACGGTTGAGCTCATCATCAAGATGAAAACCAAATTCACTTCTTCCAATGCAGAAAAGACCAATGGATTCATCTCACCACAGATGTCACAATTTTCACACCCCTTTTTGAGATGAACTCCATTCCATGTATAGCTGTAACCCATTCAGACTTCAGCACGTATCGCTCAAGCTTAACAGGTCAATACATATAGTACGAATTGTCCCGTTGTCCACCATCCAATGAACAACCAGCTCATAGTCTTTCCTCGCCTTTGCACCAATGAAGATATTCTCAATCACCCAACTGCCTCTGCACTGAAGTTCCAGTGAAGCAACCCTTTGGCTTTCCAACCTTTCCAGAGTCCTCCACAACCTTGCATGCGCAGAGAAAAGAATACCAATCCTTTGCAATTGGACTCGTACTCTTGTTTCCCAGGTGACACATACTCCATTTGCAATATCCGGCCATCTCATCATCGACATATACCTCACGGTATGTTTTGCCCTCATTGGCAAACTTTCCAAACGCAAACTTCGTTCTGCTCCAATCTCGAAAACTCATACCTTCAGGTACCAAATCAGCAGTAAGCTGATCAAGGACCTTATCGGCAATCCCAGGAAAGATTGGGATAGGCATCACAGGCAACTGCGCACTCAAAGGTTCAGCTGCTGAAGAAATCACATCGAATTCATCATCATCCACAGCCTCACGAAGTCGCTTGCTTCCGTCTGTCATTGCTCCTTGACTCTCCAAAGGAGTCAAAATACTGGATCCGGCTGCATAGCCTGACCCTGAATTCTCACTGTGCCACTTCTTCTGAAGAAGAGCAAGCAAAGCCTTCTCATCTTCATCTGTCCATCCAGACTTGGCCATGGCTGCAAACCAAACCGCGTCCGGTAGTGAAAAAGCACTAGACTGTGGCTAAACTCTTAGGAGCAATTAACCTAGAACGTGAAACGAAGTGTCGAACCGCCATCACAGTCGTGATAGGATCAGTGGCCTTTCAGATTGTTCTGCACTGCGCACACCCACTGCATCTTACAGCATCGCGCAACAAAACTCTGCACAAAATGAAACATCGTGAAAACTCCTGTTTGTCTTTGGCAACGTTTGTTTGAAAACAACGTGCAAACAGAAATGAAACGAAAATGAAACATGGATCCAACTTCTGTCTCTCTCTCTGTCACAGGGCCCCCTTTCAAACGCAAACTCAACTCTTCTTCGAAGCATGTTTGACCGCAATCAAAATGTATCTTGCCAACTTTCGGTTGTAAAACGCTGTTTCAGTATAGTTGATTTGATAAAGTTCTGCATGAGTCTGACATGTGCATGTTGAAAGTTTGGAGTGAAGATTTAGTGCAAACCAAGCTGAATTGGAAACAAACTTCAATGTCTTTCCAATCGGAATACCATCCTTGTTCTGACATCCAGTCTTGCACAACCTCACCAAAGCCTCATGCCTCATGTCAAAACTCTGCAAAAGATTCACTGTCTCAGGTCGGGACCAAATGGTATTTCGTTCTGGAAGCTCAAACGAACATGAGTCTGCATGTTTGAAGTAACCACCAATCGCGTTGATGATCTCATCCCATTCCTGGTCCTTGTCAGTGACTGAGTCCGGATTGAAATTGCGAAGCGGGCTTCCACTTCCACAAGGAGTCGATGCATGAATATGCACCCAAGGTGGACATGACGAATTCTTCCACTGTCGGATGCAAACAGCTACACGACTCAACGTACCAGAACTCTGCACCTTAGCGACTACACCAATGTATGGGACCTTTGAAACTTCACAGACCTTTCTCAAGTTCGAATGTTCCGAACAACACAGTTCCACAATCGCAATTGAAGAACCCTGAGTCAACACTTGCTGCAACACACTCAGCTCACGAAGTTCTGCCAACTCAGCTGTCAAACCATCTGGAACCACAATCCCAAGAGCATAGCGATGTTTATAGAAAGCTTTGGCACTCAAGCATTTAGTGAAAAGATCTGCTGGATTTTCAACACCACTTCTGTGTCTCAATTTCAACAAACCCTCTCTCATCTGCTCTCGTAACCAATGCAATCTTATTTCAATGTGTCGTGAACGTCGTGGCACGTCCATGGATCTCACAAGTTGCAATGCGGAGCTTGAATCGCTCTCCAGCCAAATCACAACTTCTTCTGGCTCATCGATCTCATGAAGTGCAAACAGAAGACGGTGAACCAGTCTTCCAAACGCAACACTTTCTTGACACACTGATTGCAAACCATAAAGTTCTGCCTCACATGAACTCAGACTCAAAGCTTGCTGTTGTCGGCTCAGAGACCTTACCAAAGACCTCTCAAAGAAAACAGCTCCACCGCTAACACCTTTGCGGTTGTTGAAACGGTACGGTGCATGTGAAGCGTCGCTGAAAGAGTGAAGATGGACTGATCTCAGTTGAGCATCGTCAACCTGACTCATGATGGTCTCATCTCTGCTCGGTAGACACAAGCATGCATGCATGTCAACATACAAGAATCTCAAAACTGCTTTCAATGCTTGTTCAGTTCCGTGCATCGGTTTCGCTTGCTGTGTCCCAAGGACAGACATCCATGTTTTCAAGTCATGACGCACCTGTGACAACCAAAGCAATTTTCCCAACGCCTTTCTGAAGCGTGAGTATGCTTCATCTGACAAAGGTTTCTGAAAGTTGCTATCCGTGAGTGTCTTCTCAAGATGTCCCGAAATGTCAGGCACATTCTCAGACCCACGGGTAACACCATAATCCAGAAACGTAGAGTCAAGATAATGTGGATCGACACCCAGAGTGATCTCAGAGGAATCTCTTTCTCTTTTGATGACACGACCAATGAAGGTCAGGGATCCTCCCTCTTCTCCGATCTCTCCAGTTGTCTTCACAGGCACTACAGACGCCAAAGTTGCAACCACATGTTCTTCGGCTTCCTTAGTGGTCGACAACAACAAGATGTCATCAACATACACAACACACAAACAAAACCCAATCTCATGACCATCTTTCACGATCTGTCCACCATACACACATGGTTCCAACGAATCAGACCAAAGGCCTACATGTTCAACCGTGAATGTCAAAAGCTGCAACCATGCCAGTGAAGCATCACGTAACCCGTTCAATGCCTTTTCAAGCAAATAATAGGTCGCTTCACCTGATGGAAAGCTAATCGACAACGGCATTTTCAAGACAACATGTACACCAGTTCCCAATGGACTATGCATGAAGGCATGACTCACGTCCAATGCACGCAAAAGCATCTTCCGTGTCGCTGCCATCGCAAGTACCAAATGGACACTCTCGATTGAAGGAGTCGGACTGCTAAATCCTAAGGATCTAGCTGAGGAGCCACGATTGAAGTCCTTCGCAACAATCCTGGTTCGAACCCTCTCACTGCTTTTGTAAGCTGCAACCCACCTCGACTGGATCAAACGAAGGTTCGGAACAGCCTTCTTCATGTCGTCCAGTTCTGACTGGGTGATGATGCGGCCAGTCTTGCAGTGTTCCAAGTTCCTAACCTCCTCTTGCATACCTTTGAAACCTTGTTCCAAATCAAGCTCTTGCAAACTCTGATCATCTATGATACTGTCAGGTTTCCAAACCAAGACATCTTGACCTCCAAGACGCATCTTCACAAAATCATGCTCATTGCCTCGATTGAAACAAACAGAATCAAGAGAACCAGAAAACATTTCTGGAGACGTTGCCGGAGCAAACGACGCTGGACCTTCAAGTGTACCCAAACTCGCAACCAACACAGGCTCACCACTACCAACCCAAAACCAATCAAAATCCATGTTTGTTTGAAGCAGTTCCTCAGAATCTTCACGGATCTCTCTTTCCAACTGTTCTCGGTCGGTTTCAGCTTTCCTTTTAAACCTTCTAGTGTACTCAACCTGTGTTTCCGGCTGTCGCCGAGCGGACTCAGGTGTTGGTACCAATTCTTCATCATCGACCTCTTCTACTGGCACCTGAACCTGGGGTACAACAACAGGGCTCTCCTGAGAGAGTGCCGGTTCAACACGTCTTTCTTTTCTCCGTTGTTCCTCAAACTCAGCAAAACGCTTCCTACATTCCTTATTGTGCCTAATACCAGGTGCTTCCATGCCACTCTCACATGCTGGACATCGACGAGTCGGTTCAAAACGTGATACGTCAGGTGAAGTTCTTTCAGGACTCTCAGGACTACCAATAGCTACATCTGCAGTATCTGCTGGTGACGTAGGAGATGGAGTGACAGAAACTCGAGACGGCTCTGCTGGAACTTCCTGTGGAGTCACGACAACGTTCGATCTTGCTAATGGCACTGCTGGCGCCAAACGCAGCTCACCAGGTTTCTTCTTCACACTGCTGGACTCTGGCAAGACAAGTTTGGGCTGTGAAGGTGCCGGCAAACTCTGGCCTTTCAACTTTCGCAACTCTTCAGGAGGTAGCTGACTCATATCAGCTGGTGCAGTCCCACTGTCATTCACAATTTGGGGTCTACTACCTACAGTCCCAGTATCAAATTGAGTCAAAACTCCCTGTCCCGAATTCAAATCCCATCTCAAAGGTGAAATAGCCCTGATGTTCCTAGCTACAAAACGCATCAACTCAGCTTTGCCATCCACACGAATGAGACCCTGCACAACTGGACCTCGTTCCAAACCCATGTGAATGAAAGTACATTCAACATTCCTCGTGGAAAGTGGTGAATGCTGCCGAATTGAATCAGGAATCTCTGCCAAAACCTGAGCACCAAACAAAGTCGAAACTGGTTTGGATAACTTCCTTCCTGAAACCATTTCCAATGGACTTCTGTCCGAACCTCTCGATGTCGAAAAATGGTTGTTGCACAAAGCCAAATACGTCAAAACATCAACCAAATTCTCATGTGAAAACGTGACATCCAACCCTTGTGCATTCAGATCAGCTCTCAGTACAGAAAAGGATTCCTTTAATTCCCTAACTGCTCGCTCAGCCGACCCAATTGATCGATGTTGTTGTGGCGAGGCTCTCCGAACAGCGAACGTATATCGGCCAGTAGAGGATCCAATGATCTCTCCCACTGCCCTCTCGCTATCGGTGCGGACGTCAATGGAGACTGCCTTCGAAGTCAACCCAAAATGTTGAAGCCATGCAACAATCTGTCTCCTGGCTGCTTCGACATCTTCTCCAACCACCACATAGCCAATGCACCTCGACATCATCTCGGTTAACACAAGGATCTTCACCGAACCTGGGAGTTCGTCTGTGGCGATCTCGCCTGATGTCTTGAGGAATGCAAAATCGGCCTGAATAGAAACCTCTTTCCTGTCACCCTTGTCTCTTCTGTGCTGTAAAACGGAACGACCCTTGGCACACTCCAAACAATTCGGATTGAATGGTATATGTCCCTGTCTCCGGTGACGTGCCAGTTCACTGTCGTCTCCTCCAGACACAGCTGCGACAGAAAAGTCATGAGTGTTACTCACAATCAAGTCAGACCTGTATGCACTACTACTACCAACATCGGGATACAAACGAACCCAAGGACAATTGGCAAAATAAGCAACATCAAGACAATGCATTCCGAGCTTCTCATGAAACAAATCAAAACCTTTTGGACCTTGTGTGAATCTCCATCCCGAATCTGCCAATGAAGTAATTGACAAAATGTTGTGCCGGATGGAACCCACCAAAACATTCAAACGTGCTTTCTTCCAACACCAACCATCACCTGATGTGCCTGACATGTGCATCTGTACTCCAATCTCAGCAGTGCCTGACATGTTGACTGAGGATCCATTGGCAGCTTTGTAGCCACCTAACCCCTCACTGTCCTGCAGCACTGACCTGAAGGCTGACAAGTTCGATTCAGCCAAAACACTTGTGGATGCACCAGAGTCAAGAAGCCACCAAGAAGCATCGGTGTTGTCAGCGACCTGTGAAAGCAGAGGTCGCAAAAACTCAAAATAAGGTTCGATCTGCTGTTCAACCGAAACCTCACTGTGGTCGTCAAACCAATCATGTGCACGCACCAAAACGACTTTCATCGGTACAGTGGCACACAAGTCTCGGCTGGGGTCATTAACAAAACATGTTTCTAAGTTGGAACTGTCACCAAGTCCAACCTCATCTCCACACTTCAAACCACAAAACCATGGCTCATGAGTACAGCTGTCGCAACCTCTTGCCAGCACACAACCCATGTCAGCCGCTTCAACTTCCTCTGACTCATGAGTACAGCTGTCGCAACCTTTTGCCAGCACACAACCCATGTCAGCCAGTTCACTTCTCACTACTTCTGACTCACAAGTACAGCTGTCGCAACCTCTTGCCAGCACACAACCTGTGTCAGTCAGCTCATCTTTCTCTTCTGACTCATGAGTACAGCTGTCGCAGCTCTCTGCCAGCACACAACCCATGTCAGCCAGTTCAACTTCTTTTGACTCACGAGTACAGCTGTCGCAGCTCCCTGCCAGCACGCAACCCGTGTCAGCCAACTCA
This sequence comes from Cladocopium goreaui, assembly GCA_947184155.2. Classification (NCBI taxonomy): domain Eukaryota; class Dinophyceae; order Suessiales; family Symbiodiniaceae; genus Cladocopium; species Cladocopium goreaui. The sequence goes on from CAMXCT020001313.1 coordinate 740,885, forward strand.
CTTTCATCTTCTTTTTCTGACTCACGAGTACAGCTGTCGCAACCTCTTGCCAGCACACAACCCGTGTCAGCCAGTTCACTTTCAAAGTCTTTGCAATCAACCACAAGCCTATTTTCGGTTTCCATGTCAGCAACCTCATGCTCATGCACAAACCTAAGACCTCCAGTGGTTTCACATGTCATGTCAAACAACAAAGGATTTATGATCATGCTGCCGACACTGCCAGTCTTTTGGACATCAGACTTATTGTCGTGACTTGCACTCGGTTCCGCACTTTGGACTGGTCCCTGTTGCCAGGTATACCCATACCCGTCGCAATACCATCCAGAACCATCGTCCCATTTGTAATCTGCTGCTTTAAGGGGGGGATATATGGTGTTGTCAGGTCGACCCGGGTCTTGGATCCTAACGGCAGGGGTCAAAGCTGGATGTCATGACAGTTCTGCACGTGAACCTTCCTGTGATCTAGCAAAATGATCAAAATGCAACTTTGTAGAACTTTTGGAATCATCCAAAAAATCTAGACAGAGATGGATTCAAAGGAGATTTGCTTGGGTAGATAGATTGATACATGTTAGAACTGGTAGAATGTATTTGGAATCAATTGGGGATCTTCCCTCAAGTGAATTTGACGATTCATTTTGAAATTTTGGAAAGTAATCAGTAATGAACGGTATTTGTACTGAAAATATAGATGAGATAACGGTAAGATTCTTTGATTTGAAATAAACTTGAAACTAATCAATAGTATCAGCATCCGATGCACAACGCACATTGCATACTTGAAAGTGTGCCACGTCCCCCTGGCCTAAAAACCGTTTGTTTAGTCCTTCTAGTCTGCCTAGTATTTGTTGAGACTTGCTGAGTAAGCCTACAGTTTGGTGAATTCAATGTCATTACCGTCCGTGCGGTCGTTAGTCGTTATCTTTTCTTGGTTGTCGTGGGTCAATGTCAATGTCTCACACCCAGAGACTCACTGTCATCACTTTCATCACTGTCATCACCAAGGTGATTCCGTGATTGGTTCATCCATTCATCATCGCATCCCTGGGTCAAACGTTCTTTTCTTTTTTTGCAAGCTGCGACACTGCTGTCACAAATGTCACACTGCCATGCTCGGCCCTCTGGCCCTCTTCCACTCATCCGCATCGTGAACATAGTGTCACCAACTTGGCTCCTGTACAAGACACTATATCACTGCGCTGCCCCTGCACTGCTCTAAATCGCAAAAGCAGGCTCGGCCAAGCAACAGTTGCCTGGCAAAAATAATAGTATAGTACTCAGGAACTGATGGGGCTTAAATGTAATCCGTTTGAATTAAAGGTTGAGGTTCACCGTTGGCCCATCCAACGGTTGAAACAGCAGCTCCACTGTGCGCTGGATCGATCTTCATACGCAAAAAAGTGTCAGAGCTGGCAACCACATATCTGTGCATGGATTACGTGCCCCCTATCGTCATAATATGGTACGACCTCGCCTTCGCCTCTCAATCTTGATTGAGTCCGTCGGTTTATGACTCTGGCTCTTCTCACGGTTTTTTGTGTCAAGTCAAAAAGTCAATGAACCAACAGAATCAATGAAATCATGAGTGAAGAATGTGACCCATGTGTGCGCTTCGATTTTTGATGACCTTCTGTCTCAGAATCTACAGACATGTCTGACATGTCCTGAACCTATGTTTGTTGGTTCTATGTAGGACATAGGTTAACCTAAATGAATTCTTGTAAGGATTGTAGCGAATGAAGACTAATTAACTACGATGTTGCGAAAAACACATCAATAAATCAAATCTAATAGCAAAACCAGACCGAACCGACCAAACCGACCGGACTGATCAAGGAAACAAGATTTACCACAGAGGCCACAGAGGCCATAAGACTCAAAAATGCGACGCTAGGCACTGCAGCGTGCTGAGTCGCTAGGCCAAAGAAACCCGGCACTGAGATTGAGCACGAAAGGTAAATGGAACAGTGGAACAGCACGTTATTAATACATAGCATAGCCCATAACACGCTGTACACAGTCAATGGTCGTGAAAATTCTGAAATTTTGAGTGCATAATACGACATACATACTCATTTCTCAGATCAAGATTGTTGGTCCGTTGCAATTCAAAGTAACTACAACTACCTGAGCAAATGGTCGGCGTTCTTCAACGCCTTCTTGGCTGCTTTACTTTGAGCCGGCCCTGGCTGCTGCCCGTCATCTGCCTCAGACTTGATCAGGTTGGCACGTAGGGCACCAAATCCAAGCTTGTCCATCACCTTTCCGAGCTGGCGGATGTGGCTGCTGGATCCAGTGCCTTCACGAAAAGATCCCCGAGTCAACCTTAGAAACGGTACCGGGTGAACGGTGAAATGGTTAGGAATATCAGTCTTGTCAGAATGGTGTCAGTCAATCACATCTGATCTCAAGTTTCATGTCGACTGCTGCGTCGCTGACACACACACACACACTAGACAAGAACTGGATCATTGAAGTGATCCGTTGGGAACTGAATCCCATCACATGCAATTAGAAAGTAGATCTAGTAGATCTCCTTGAAGTGGTATACGAATAATATGAAGGAATTCCGATATAGTGAATCACGATCAGATACAGGTTCAAGTAGACCCCAAAATAGAAGACCATCGATAAAAAAGATCCGGACCAGATACTGGATGAAATATCCCAGGAAACAGATTGTGGAAACCGTGCAGAACCGAGACAATCTTGGGAAACTGATCCAAAAAGTCTAAATAAGCCCAGATAAGTTTTCGCAGCAGGGTTCTCGGCTTAGCCCTTCGCCATGTCCGTGCAAAATCTGCATTGGGGTTCTCGGCTTAGCCCCTTGCCATTTCAAAAAACCAGAATCAAAGTTGCGGGCACGTTTGCACCCCCATGCTGTCTTGTCTTCGTTGGCCAGGACAGACAGTCATGGGTTACTAGCCCCCTGCTTAATTGAAAAATCATCTGCATTCTGCATGTTTGAAAAATAGAGTGAGCCCTAGGGAGCACAACCGATACAGACATGGAAGTTTTATGTCTCTACTCTACAGACGTTTCACACACACACACACTGACACACCAGCACCAGCATCACCGTCATATCCGTTCAACCATTGATTCATTCACATGAGTCACATGAATGAGTTCATTCAGTCATGCATTCGTGAATCTGAAATCCGGAATTCATTTTCTCGACTCGATCCCTCTTCGACTCGATGACGACAGATTTGTTCAATGCGTCGGCTTCGTGTCGCTCTGTGTGTGTGTAATGCATGGTGTTAAACGATCAACATGTGAAAATCTGAAACCGGACCCGTGAAACCTGAAGCCGTGTTGAGTTTGTCTGTCAAGTCTGTCAAAAGGTCAGAAAACTTGTCAGAAAACTAACGTAAACTCTTCGCTTCTCGCCGTATCTTGCCTTGATACTTACCTCAAGCTCTCATGGATTTGGTGGTACATTGCGGTGGTACAGTGGTACAGTGATTTTATACCCAGTCAACTTAACTCTTATCCTGATCATTGGTAGCTTGACCACTTAACCAGGCCCCATGCCCCCACGGTAATGTGCGAGGGCCGCGGACTCATGGACCACAAAGCGTAGAATGAAAAAAATGCCGTCAAGATACTCTGCAAATGGGATATTGTCCCCGGCCTGCTTCAGATCCCCGAAAGGATGCGTAGGCATGAGACAAGGTGCCTGGATTGAAAGCGTCTCCTCCTCCTCCGCGTCATCATCAACATCAAGAACCTGCGAAGCAACCTTGGCTACCTGACCATCCTTGGTTGCATTGGGCACCTCGGTCGTCTTTTCAGGAGAATCATCTGAAATCTCCACGGCTTGGTCTTTCTTGGGAGTCTGATCTTTCTGACGGTTCTGATCCTTCTTCTTCTGGTCCTTCTGCACTATGTTTTTTCTAGGCATCCATGACTCTGGTTTGCGGACATCAAGTCGAATAGGACCCAAAGCGAGAAAAGGGTCTTTGGACACCGACTTGACGGACCACGCAGGCACAAATTGATCCCCACCAATACACTTGTGAGAATCTCCAGTCACATATATGACGACCTTCAACTCAGATTCTTCTGCATCCCAGGAGACACCCTCCGTAGAACGCGCGGCTGGGGTCATCTCCTTGCTCACTACCTCAAAGTGTTGGCGAGAAAAGCATGGAATTGAATCATGAAAGGGACAGAAGGACGCGACCTGGCTGAGATGCACAGGGACTGATAGTAGATATCAAAGGAGAACGGTTTTGAAAGGAATAGGATCGCTGAGCATCAACGGCATCATCGTCGATGAATCATCGATGAGTCAGTGTCAAATGAGTTTGAACATATGCAACGAGGTGACTTGACTCTTGACATTGACACAGTGAAAACCTTGAGGCAGAGGGTATAGTATAGTAGTTGCGCACTTGCAAGTGCAATAATCCTTGGAAACTTGATTTATAATTTATAATAGGAACCAACAAACAATCAATCGCATCAATCCCTGAGGTCCTTGAAACGACATGAGATGAGATAAGATGACAAGTGACAAGTCACAGTGACAAATTGCAACTGACAGTCATGGCCTGTCCCGTCCGGTCCCCGTTTGCACAAACCAGTCAGAACCAGTCACCAGACCCAAACTGCAGCCTTGACACGCAAAGTGGCAAGGAATGGTTGGAAGGGGTCAATGAGACAGTCCCTGCCAGTGGCAGGCAGAAGTCCTGCTCCTTGGTCAGCTCACATGGAAATCTGCACAAGACTGCAGGTGACGGCTTGGAGATGTCAACGTAGATATCTTCCATGTGTTTCCTGGATTCATACGAATAAGCCCAACGGAAAATTGCTGCCTGCAATTCCGTCATGATCTCTCGAATTGCCACAAAGTCAAAGGGAACATGGTCTGGAAGGGTAATTGTTGTGGGTTCAAAGACATTCGCACCACCTACTGGAGAGGCATCCAAATTCCCCGAAGCTATGTGGGACAGCATGCTAGCATCCGAAGGCACGAACCCTAAGACTTCAGTCAGACTCTTGTGCGTCATCTCCACTTCGGCAGTCTTGTCAGCCGACTTGGCTGCAGCTCCTGGCACTGCGGAATCTTTAGCGTTGCCGTTCTTTGCTTGTTCCTGCAGGCGGCAACCCGTGGGCCCGGTGGGCTGGGCCAGCAATATAATGAGGTTCGGAAAGACCAACAAGCAGTCAACAAGCATCAACAAATCAACAACTAAGTAACTAAGAACAATTAACTACCAACCTGTAGCCTTGTAACCAATCAAACCAACCAACTTGCTATTTCTGAGACACAGTCACAGTAACAACACTAACAACATTCAACAGCTACTGGGCTTGCGAGTTGTGAACTGGTACCAGGTCTGAAAAAAATTGTCATTGCCATGCTCTTCGTAGACTCTGAGTTCAAAACTATCCTTTTCTCTTGTACGGGCCGGTGTTGTGGAGCGGACACGGGAGCAGAACACAGTCGGAACTCAAGACTCAGGACGATGAATTGAAGTCCCGTCGAGTCATCGCAGTCATCGCCGTAAGTCAGATAGCTCAAACCAAAGCAAAGCCGTAAAGGCCGTAAGGGTCAGCCATGCCATGGTAAGCAAACAAGACTGGCCTGCTGACGATGGTGGGAACCAGGAACCGACTTCAGTTATTCAAACTTATTCAAATTTAAACTTTATCCATAATCATCGACATATATTCATATTGGGCCATGTAGGTCATTTCATTTATTTAAGAAAAGACATTGTGCCTTGTGCGCCTTGTGTGCCATGTGCAAAGCATTCCAAGCATGTATAATCATGTGTAAATCTGTTTTGTGTTGTGCATGCTGCGTATATCAATATGTCACATATATCAAATATACTATAGCTACGCTACAGCTACTATGATCCATGGGTGCTCTAGCCCAGCAACAATTTAGAGAGTGTGGACTAGCCTGGCCTTCGCCTTTAGCCATGTAATCGAAAAGGAATACGACGCTTCTACAGCTATATTACAACATCTCAATGCTTGCTGATTCAGCCTGGCTGTGGCCATGATGCTGATTCTGATGATGCTGATAGGAACGGCTACTCGCTGCTCGCTAGTAAGTAATCAGCCAACGGGCCAACAGAAAAAGGCAATGGTAAACGGTAAACTGGTAAACAAGTAAACATGCTTAATTAACACACATTGTTCGATGTCCGTACTGGCAACTGATATTACTTGAAGAATTAGAACTTGGCATTACAGTGAATTTGGCGCGCAGCGTATGTATAGTGACATATAGGCGTATAATCAACTCTGCAAATATGTTTCCTTCAAGGTAGCCTTAATCTAAACGTAACCTTCCCACGATTCTTTTATGTGTGGTTGTGGTTCCGCTTGTCCAGCCACCAACGCGCCATCCAGGAATGGCCAATGGTCACCGCCGTATGGTCACCATGAGTCGAGTTGAACTGCCAGATCGACACCGTGCAGTACAGCCCGGCAGTGTTTCACGCACTCGCCGGGTTTAAACGTAAGACTGCAAAAACAAATTGTCATATCCAGCCGCCTGTGCTAAGGTACCGGGTACCATTTACCTCATTTCATATCATCAATGTTTACGTGTACACTGGACGATGTGCACCCTTTGGCACACTGTGTCACAAAAGTTGTCTGACGTAGACACACCGGAATCTGACGCACCACTATTACAGCTGCTTTGAAACAGCTGCATCTGCAACGGCAAGTGCTTAGCAGGGATGGTGACCACAATGATCAGTTGATCAAGTCGAACACTAAGTTGATGACTAGCACTTGGCAATGATTTAGTGGCTATCAGTCTATCAGTGGTTATCCAAGTTATCCGTGGTTACGGGTTACCGGCTACAGTCGTGTGGTGGTAAGTGGTAGAATCACGTTGTACGTCCATACCAGGTGGAAACTTGAAACGTCAACATTATTGTGATGGTGGGCAATGGTGGGCCGACTGATAGGTCTTGACCAGTCTTTGGGGAGGTCAAGACGTTTAAGTTTAAGGGTTTGAGTTTCAAACTTTGAATTTTGATGAGATAGGAGACCGAGATAGGCGATAGGAACTTCAGGACTTCAGGAACCCAAAACATGCCAAAACATCAAAACATCAGTTAACAATCGCACACTTGAAAAAATGAAACTGGCTCCCCACCTTTGAAACCCAGTGTGAATTTCTCAACAGTGTATGGAGCCCCACACATGATGTTTAATGCCAGTTTATGTTGACTTCATTTTGGCTTCAGTGGGTTGATGAAAAATCTCATAACAATGAGTGGCCGGTAAGGTCCGGG